>JAGSPU010001303.1:0-44535 GCA_019321725.1 Paulownia fortunei | reverse complement strand
TTGGAACAAAAAGATAATTGTTTAAAACTATTACAGAACCATACTCAAAAGCTAGATTAATGGTACCCTATAGTTAAAGCAGCATCTCTTGCTCTATTCCCTATTTTTAGGATTGTCTCTCTTCTATCCAGCTTTTCATTTATTATCATCATTTGCAAATCATTACAGATATGTGAGCCATAACCAGGATCTAATACCCAAGAAGCATCGTTAATAGACAAGTTAACTTCAACAAAATATATACCTAAACTCTTCATGCTTGCAAGATACTCCTTACAGTTCCTCTTCTAGTGTCCTGGTTTGTCGCAGTAATGGCACGTGTCATTGGAAGAAACCTTATTGACACTGCTCATAATCTTTAACTTGTTGGGTTTGAGGAACCCTTTCCTTTTATCCAAAAAGAAGATCTAACAAGTAGTATCGACTTGTCCTTCTTCATGGTGGATTCAGCTATCTTTGACATGTTCACAAGCTCAGGGAGACTAGTCTCCATGTTGTGCATGCTAAAGTTGGCAACAAAGGTGTCAAATGAGGGAAATAGAGATTGCAACAGAAGGTCCATATAGAGTTCGTTCTCCATGACAACTTAAAGGGATGCCAGCCTTTCAGTGAGAGCTATCATCCTTAATCCATGGTCATGGACTGAAGAACCCTCAGTCATACGACATCTGAATAGCTCCTTTGAGATTTGATATCTTGTCTGTTGAGTATGTCACACCCACAACCCATACCTTTATCTATATAGTATCATTTGACTTGATAGGACCTATTTGTAAACGTGTAATTTTTTTTCCTGTAACACTTTTAATAACTAATAATTAATTTTTCACATAACTCTGCACTTACATACATAGATTCAAAAACATGACTATTTATATAAAAGCACAACACTTATAGCCATTGTGTTTACAGACTTATATACAATAATATTTTAAAAATAACATAGAGTATATGTTCCAAAATATAATACATAAAACTCCGTGAATCAAAATAAAACTAACAAAATAGCCCAACAGGTCGTCATCCATGTACACTAATCCTCAGAACCTATAAGAATCCCAACGGCTTGCCCAGTAAGTCCACGGCATCAAGTATCACCAGACTCACCTACAATGTGTGAACTACGTGAGCTAATGGTCAGTAAGTGACAATCATGCATCCTAAAGAGATAATCTAACATATATGAGTTGCATCTCTACGAAATCATGCCAGGAATGCAAGCTCCCAAATCAAAATAGTTCATTTAAAATTATTTTTCATCACTCGGCCTTTGGCCTACCTACTATACACTTGATAGAACTCTGAACAATATCAATAATCACATGGCTATAAACAAATTGACTCAATCCAGGGGTCATATCTTGGGATCACTGAGAAGTTGGTTTTATACCAATAATTCATATACCTTTTGATTAATATTTAGTTTGTTTTCCAGTATTTTTGCTAATTTTTATGCATTTAGTTTGAAATCCTGTAGAAAATGACAAAAGAAGAAGAAAATGGAAAGAAACCAAAAACTTGGTTGAAATGTTGAAGAATCCGTATTTTGCTGCTACTGATGGTAGTGTTTGTACTTCAGTCATAAGTATTTGCTCCAATATCATATTGATCTAATTCTTGATCTATTAGAAATACAAGAAATAGATTTACAACTTTTATGTTTACTACAAAATAGTTCTTACAATTTTAATGAGAACGTCGAGTTCAAAAGTCATCACTGGACTGAACATTTCTTGTATGACACATCTTGGTATTTTAGACATAACACTCTCCACTGATGTCCTATTGAGATGATTCATGATAATATATATATAGCTAAGAGATAGGGATACAAATCATATGATGACACTAAATTTCGATTTGGCTTAGAAAATGGTGAAAACTCTATTTAAAGAGGCTGTATATGCTGGCGAAATAGGTTTTAGATAGAAAGTTTAGTGCCTAGACAAAAGAGGCAAAATGGGTTTTTAGACCTCCTTAAGGCATCTCCTGTTTGATTTTAAAGACCCCAAAGAGCCTCCAAAGGTATTGTTGGACATGAGAAGCTATTCTTGACAAAAGGAGTGTTGCTGGACAGAAGGAGGAGATTCTTGAAGACAAGGAAGCCATTCTTGAAGACAATGAGAGTTTTATCCATGCCTCTCACTTCCCAAATTGGTGAACAATTTTCATATTCCTTCTTATATATTTCTGGATGTTATATTCATATATGATGAACTAAACTTTTCTTTCTAGAGAATGATGTAACCTTATTTGATCATGTATCTTGAATTCTAAACAATATTAGTTCAAGTTATTCATCTTGCTTGTATTATCGTGCTTTATATTGCATCTTGATTATTTGATCATTAATTGAGATTGTTTGATATATGAGATTCGATACTCAATAGAGGGAAGATTATACAAGATCATAAAGATAACATAACTTAAGAATCATAGAGTTGACAAGCTTATGAAACCTTTAAAGTTTTGATAAAGAATGCATTGAACTTTTGTAGAGTTTTATTCTTGAATTGTTATAGACATATTAAAATTCATATTGGAACTCATAATCAATTAGGCACTCGAGAGAGAAAATTGATGAACTTAAGAATTTTTAACTTACATGTGTTGTTGACTTGAATTGGTATGTTTTGGAAGAAAAAACATATGTGATAATTATGTGAGTCATTCCTCTAGAATTTCTTACTCATAAGGTGTTTGTTGTATTACTTCTAAGAAGTTACTCTTGTCGTTTGCAATTTTTATATTCTACTTTGTTTAATCATCACTTAATTTCTAGATAAATTTGAGACTATTTTAAACTACAATACTTGCTATAATTTTTTATTACAATACTTGTGGATACAATACTTAACTCACCATTGTATTAAAACTTGACACTGTGCACTTGCAGTTTGCAATATATTTTACAAACAAGTTTTTGGAGCCATTGCAACAATGCTAATATTAACGCCAATCTTCTATTGCAACAACCACCACCACAACGAGCTATTCAAGACTATTTTCAACCAACCATGAACCAAAATTACTCCGGCATAGCTTGACAACTGATTAATACTAATAATTTTGAGCTTAAACCAGCCCTCATTAGCATGGTGCACCAAAATCAATTTGGAGGATCCTAATGCACACATAGCCATGTTTTTGGAGATTTGTGACACCATCAGAATGAATGGAGTGCCTGATGATGGCATTAGACTTTGCTTATTTCCATTCTCGCTCCAAGACAAAGCTAGGCTATGGTTACGATCTTTTGCTCCGTATAGCATACCAAGTTGGAATGACTTGACATGAAAATTCCTTGCTAAGTACTTTCCACCAAGCAAGACACTTTAAGTTGAGAGTGAGATAGCTTAATTTCACCAACAAGATTTTAAGCCACTAGATGAAGCTTGGGAGAGGTATAAGGATTTTTTAAGAAGGTGTCCTCAACATGGTTATAAGGTTTGGCAGTAGGTATAATACTTCTACAATGGTTTAAATGGGCAAACTCAAACTATAATAGATGCTACCGTAGGTTGGACTTTGATGACTAATACCACAAATAAAGCCTATATTTTTCTTGAGGAGATGGCTACTAACAGCTATTAATGACCTTCCAAGATGTCTTCCATTAAAAAGGTTATCGGTGTTCTTGAGGTAAATTCATTTACACAATTAGCTGTACAAATTTATGCTCTAACCAATTTACAGCATAGACTTCTAATAGAGCTTCTCAAGGAATGGATTCCATGGTATCTACTATCACTTTATTGGTGGAAACCAAAGGTAATGAATAGGTAAATTTTGTTATGAATCATAATTTTAATTTCAAGGGAAATCAATTACCTACTCACTACTATTTGGGGCTTAGAAATCATAAGAATTTTTCCTACGCCAACAATCAAAATGTGCTTCAACCCTACCAGGTTACAACAATCCACCACATTCCAACCCTCAAGTAGGTAAGAAAAAGGCATCTTTGGAGGATTTGATCAATGCTTTCATTGGCGAGATAAGAGCCTGATTCAATAGGGATGAAACAAAGATATACAATAATGAGACTTAATTGAGGCAGCTAGCTTCAAGTTTAGGAGCTTAAATAAAATAAATGGAGACTCAAATTGGACATCTTGCTACTGAATTTAATGCTAAAAAGCATAAAGAAAACTTTCCAAGTGATACAGAAATCAATCCAAGAGAGCATTGCAAAACCATCTAACTTCGAAGTGGAACTAAAATCAAAGGGCCAGAAATGAAAAGTTCTAACATTGACGAGCCAATGGCAAGCACTTCTAGTGAAATTCCTATAGAGGAACAACCAAAGGAAGAAGAAAGGCAATCAAATGAACAAACAGAGGCTGAGAACCTAAAATCTACTCCTAACTTTGAAACAGATGGATTGGTAAAAGTGGATAAATTTATATTTCCTATAGATTTTGAGATAGATATAGAGGAACACCAAGAAATTTCTTTAATTCTGCATCGACCATTCCTTGTTACCTAGCATGCTTTGATTGATGTGCAACGTGGTGAATTAACTCTAAGAGTTAATGAGGATGAAGTGATGTTTAATATTTATCATGCATTGAAGTTCCAAGAGGAACCACATACTTGTAATAGGATTGAAATGTTAGAAACTTGCTTGCATGATTACTTTTTTAAACAAATTCCTATCGAACCTTTAGAGCAATGCATTGTTCATTCCATAATGCAAGGTAATCACCATGATATTGATAATGAGGATTTAATGCATTACTTGTTCTTTTTGAATCAAGAGAGATGGAGTTGAAGAAGGATAAATGCAAGGAAGCAATAGGGGATACCACAATCAAGGAACAAATAATACCACCAGAGTTGAAAGCACTTCTCAAGTATTTGTGGTATGAATTTCTAGGTGCTACCAACACGTATTCGGTAATTATTTCAGCATCCCTATCTTCTTTAGAGGTTGAGAAAATTACTTCGTACTTTAAGATAGCATAAATTTACTATTGGTTGGTCAATTTCTAATTTAAAAGGTATTAGTCCTTTAATTTTAATGCATAAAATCTTAATAGAAGAATCTTACAAACCATCTATTGAACATTAATTCAAAAAAAGGGTGGCATGACCATAATTCAAAATGATAACAATGAATTGATACCTATAAGAACGGTCATGTTGGCAAGTATGTATTGATTATAGAAAACTTAATAAAGCTACTCGTGAAGACTATTTTCCCCTCCTATTTATTGATTAAATGTTAAACCAACTTGTAGGGCATCAATACCATTATTTTCTTGATGGTTATTCGGGGTACAATCAAATTATCATAACACCTGAAGACCAAGAGAAAAAAATATTCACATACCCTTATGGTACTTTTGCTTTTCGAAGAATGTCATTTGGATTATGTAATGCCTTAGCTACATTTCAAAGATGCATAATGGCAAATTTTTATGATATGGTGGAAAACATAATGAAAATTTTTATGGATGACTTTTCAGTTTTTGGCTTCTCATTTAGTCTACATAATCTTTCTCTTATTTTGTAGAGATATGAGGAGACCAACCTTGTTTTAAATATAGAAAAGTGCCATTTTATGGTAAAAGAAGATATTGTTTTGGGTCACCGAGTGTCCTCCGAAGGACTTGAGGTAGACTGAGCAAAAATTGCTCCTATTGAAAAACTTCTACCACCAATCGATGTGAAAGCTATTCATAATTTTTTGGGACATGCCGAGTTTTATAGAAGATTTATTAAAGATTTTTTAAAAATTGTAAAACCTTTGTGCAATATTTAGAAAAGGATAAGCTATTTGACTTTAATGTTGATTGCTTACAGGCCTTTGATCACATCAAGAAAGTTCTCATTTCATCTCCTATTATGGTGGTACCGGATTGGACCCAAGCATTTGAACTTATGTGTGATGCTAGTGATTATGCGGTTGGAGCATTGTTAGGACAATGAAAAGATAAATTTTTTAGGGCCATCTATTATGCAAGCCAAATACTTGATGATGCTCAATAAAATTACACCACCACTGAAAAAGAATTATTAGCCATTGTTTTTACATTTGATAAATTTTGTGCTTATCTTGTAGGTACCAAGGTGATAGTGTATACCGATCATGCTGCTATTAGGTAACTTTTTGCCAAAAAGGATGTAAAGCCAAGGCTAATCTGGTAAATACTTCTTCTTCAAGAATTTGATATTGAAATCAAAGATAAGAAGAGAAGTAAAAATATGGTGGTGGATCACTTATTGAGGTTGGAGTATAAAAATGAAAACTTTGAAAGACCAATTAAAGATTTTTTCCCAAATTAGTTTATTTTGGTAATCAAAGATAATTTACCTTGGTATGCAGATTTTGTGAATTATCTTGTAGGTGGATTATTACCCCCAGACCTCATATATCATTAAAAGAAAAAATTCTTACATGATATGAAATCATATCTATGGGATGATCCCTTGCTTTTCAAACTGTGTTTAGATTCTATGATTTGGAGATGCATGCAATGGAGGAAAGAAATAAAATTCTTAAGCATTATCATTCATCCCTATGTGGTGGTCATTTTGGACCTACAAGGACAACTTCCAAGGTATTGCAATCTAGTTTTTATTGGCCAACTTTGTTTAAGGATTATTATGCTTTTGTGTAGACATGTGACCGGTCTCAAAGGCCTGAAACAATTACTAGATGCCATGCGCTTCCTCTAACTAACATGATGGAAGTTGAACTTTTTGATATTTGGGGGATTGACTTCATGGGACCATTTCCTCTATCAAATGGCTGATCATATATTTTTTCTTGTTGTGGATTATGTCTCTAAGTGGATAGAAGCAATTGCCACACCTACTAATGATGCCAAGGTAGTGCTTAAATTCTTACACAAATATATTTTCACTCGTTTTGGCATACCTAGAGCAATTGTAAGTGATGAAGGTTCTTATTTTTGCAATAAAATATTTAATAACTTTTTGGCTAAGTATGGTGTAAGACACAAGGTAGCTCTTGGATACTATCCTCAATCAAATGAACAAGTCAAAATCTCAAACCAGGAAGTGAAGCAAATTCTTGAGAAAATGGTAGGCATTTATCGAAAGGATTGGGCTCATAAGCTTGATAATGCATTATGGACATACCGCACAACATATAAAACTCCCATAGGTATGTCTCCTTATCGATTAGTTTATGGAAAAGTTTGTCACCTCATCGTTGAGCTAGAACATAGAGCATATTGGGCTATACAATAATTAAATTTTGATACAAAGGTAATTGGAGAAAAAAGATTGTTGCAACTTAATGAAATTGAGGAATTTAGGCTTGATGCCTTTGAAAATGATAAAATCTATAAAAAAACAAAATAAAACAATGGCATGACAAAATGATCTTGAGAAGGGAATTTCAACCCGGACAACTTATGTTGCTTTCCAATTCTAGATTAAGACTTTTTTTAGGGAAATTGAAATCTAGATGGTCTGATCCCTTCATTGTCAACAAGATATTTCCATTTGGGACGGTTGAGCTCAAAGGTAAGAATGATATATTATTTCGTGTCAATGGTCAAAGGTTGAAACATTATTACGAAAATGAAATTGGGAAGATGTCTAATCTCCCACTTGGGGAAGCAACATAAGGTATTTGGTTTCAGTCTAGCTAAAGACTTTAAACAAAGCGCTTCTTGGGAGGCAACCCAAGCTCTCTTTTCTTATTTTTGTGTGTATTGTTTTAATTCTTGTTATTCGTGTGTTGTTTTGTATCATGATGATTGTTCCTTGAGATGTTTAATGATTGTTTGTAGCTTGTTTTGGTTCATTGACTTGTTTAGTTTATTAATTGTCAAGTTTAGTAATGAACAATATGCATGTTTTAAAATAAATGGATATTAGAATATGTACGCTTATTTACATGTCTAAAAATTGGTTTTATTTACTTTATGAGGTCTTGTGAATCTTGATACACTAAGTAGTTTGTTAAGTTATATTTAATTATTTAGAGATAAGTTATAAGGTCTAATTATTTCCTAAATGATCCCACCAACCTCTAGAACTTGCTTGATCACTAGTCGAGGTGAAATCCTAGGTGGAATAGCATTAAGAAGATGATTTAGGGCATTTTTGGACCATTTGAGCCTTTGAAGCCAACCTATACTTTAATTATTCCCTAGTGTCCCCTCTTGAGCCTATTGAAACAATTCTTTGGACACCCTATACACATTATCGAGCTTTAAGAAAAAAAATCCAATATTCTACCATTTTTCATCTCATTTACACAATCATTCTTGAGTGAATTATTTCAGAAAAAAAAGAAAAAAAAAGCAAAACTGAAGAGAAGAAAAGATTGAAAAATGATGAAAATGAAGAGATTATGAATTGAGGTGTATGATTTGAACTCCCTAAAACAAATAGACCACATTGCAAACAACAAAAGAAATAAGTTTGGGGGTAATTCAAGATCAAAAAGAAGAAAAATGGGATATTCAACAACGAAAAATAAAGGGATTGATGAAGAAGTTGGTGCTCATTCATAAAGGTTCAAGTATGATTGTGTATAATGGGTAATTTTTAGCTACAATTTTTCGTATATTCCCACCATTATCCAAGACTCACAATACAAAATTTGAAAGTCCTTTTGATCTTTGATGCTATGATCTACCTACATCAGTGGAGACTAGTGTGAAAAATAAGCCTATGGAGTTTGGTAAACACTTCAAAAGTGGATCAAATATGAGTAGTTAGCTTTATAAATTTATCCAGATGATAAATGAAAGTTGATAAATCACTACTTTCACACTCACACACAAGACCATGAAGTTAAGTGAAACCAATATGCACGTTAACATGTAAACTTGGTATATTTTTCTAATCTTTTGAGATAAGATATTAGGAAAATCTTTCTTGACTTTTGTAACCTGATTCATACAAAGGGGTGCTATTGAGAATTTCATGTTTGATGCTTGAGGATAAACAAATCTTCAAGTTTGGGGGTATTTGATAAGTTGGTTTTATACCAACAATTCATATACCTTTTGATTAATATTTAGTTTGTTTTCAAGTATTTTTGTTACTTCTTATACATTTAGTTTGAAATCTTGTAGGTAATGACAAAAGGAGAAGAAAATGAAAAGAAACCAAGAACTTGGTTGAAATGTTGAAGAATTCGTATTGTGCTACTATTGATGGCAGTGTTTGTATTTCAATCATAAGTATTTGCTCTAATATTATATTGATGTGATTATTGATCCATTGGAAATCCAAGAAATAGATCTACACCTTTTATGTTTACCATAAAATCCAGTTCCTACGATTTCAAGAGAAACATCAAGTTCAAAAGTCAACACTGGACTGAAAATTTATTGTATGACACATCTTGGTAATTTAGGCATATCTCTCTCCATAGATGTCCTATCGAGATGATTCATGATGATATAGACAAGTAAGAGATAGGGATATAAATCGTATGCAGACACCAAAATCTAGTTTGGCAAATAAAGTGGTGAAAATGCGGTTTAAATAGGCTGTATATGCTGGAGAAATAGGTTTTGGGGAAAAAGTTCAGTGCCTAGCTATGTCTAGTTGTCCAGTTAGCGTCTATGCATTGGCACGAGGATAATGACCCTAAAGAGCCTCCAAAGGTATTGTTGGATGTCAGAAGCTATTCTTGACAGAAGGAGGAGATTCTTGACGACAAGGAAGCCATTCTTGGAGACAATAAGAGTTTCAACCATTTCTCTCACTTCACAAATTGGTGAACAATTTCCATATTCCTTCTTATGTATTTCTTTATGTTATATTCATACATGATTAACTAAACTTTTTTTTCTAGAGGATGATGTAACCTTATTTGATCCTATATTTTGAATTCCAAACAATATTAGTTCAAGTTATTCATCTTGTTTATGTTATCTTGCTTTGTATTACATCTTGATTATTTGACCTTTAATTGAGAGTGTTTGATGTATGAGATTCGATACTCGAGAGAGGGAAGATTATACAAGATCATAAAGATAACATAAACTAGGAATCATACAGTTAAGAAGGTTATAAAACCTTTGAAGTTTGAAGAAGAATTCATTGAACTTTTGTAGAGTTTTATTCTTGAGTTTTTATAGAGATATTGAAATTCATATTGAAACTCATAATCAATTCGGTACTCAGAGAGAGGGAATTGATGAGCTTAGGAATTCTTAACTTACATGTGTTGTTGACTTGAATTGGTATGTTTTGGAAAGAAAAACATAGGTGATAATTAGGTAAGTCATTCCTCTAGAATTTCTTATAAGGTGTTTGTTGAATTATTTCTAAGAACTTACTCTTGTCTTTTGCAATTTTTATATTCTACTTTGTTTAATCATCACTTGATTTTTTAGATAAAATTGAGATTATTTGAACTACAATACTTGCTAAAATTATTGATGACAATCCTTGTGGATACTTGTTCGTGAAAATTATGCAAACCGCAAGTACACGGTGTCAAGTTTTAATACAACGACGAGTTGAGTATCGTATCCACAAGGATTGTAATCAAAAATTACATTAAGTATCGTAGTTCAAATAGTCCTAATTTTATCTAGAAGGTTGAGTGATGATTGGTAAACAAAGTAAAGTAAGATAAAAATGCATAGACAAGAATGGAGTTTTTAGATGTAATTCAACAAACATCTTATGAGCAAGAAATTCTAGAGGAATGAATGACTCACCTAATTATCACCTATGTTCTTCCTTCCAAAATATACCAATTCAAGTCAACAATACATGTAAGTTAAGAATTCCTAAGCTCATCAATTCCCTCTCTCGAGTGCCGAATTGACTATAAGTTCTAACATGAATTTCGATATCTCTATAAAATTCAAGAGTAAAACTCTACAAAAGTTCAATGAATTCTTCTTCAAAACTTTAAAGGTTTCATAAGGTTCTCAACTCTATGATTCCTAGGTTGTATTATCCTTATGATCAATATAATCTTCCTTCTCTCGAGTATCGAATCTCATACATCAACAATCTCAATTAATGGCCAAATAATCAAGATGCAATATTAAACAAGATAACACAAATAAGATGAATAACTTGAACTAATATTGATTGGAATGCAAAATATATGATCAAATAAGGTTACATCATCCTCTAGAAATAAAAGTTTAGTTCATAATGGATGAATACAACTTCAAGAAATACATAAGAAAGAACATGGAAATTGTTCACCAATTTGTGAAGTGGAAGTAATGGTTGAAGTTCTCCTTGTCTCCAAGAATGGTTTGTCTCTAAGAATGGCCTTCTTCTCTCCAAGTCTCCTTGTTCTCCTTATTTTCTTGGCTTCTCCTCACTCTTCTCCTTACAAAAACTCCTTTGGAGGCTCTTGGAATCCCTCAAAATAGATAGAAAATGCCCTAAAAAGGGAAAAATACCCATTTTGACCTTACTTGTCCACCGGCAGCGCCTAGGCGCTGCCTTGTCTGTCCAAAATAGTGTGTACAGCGCCTAGCCACTAGAAGGCAGTGCCTAGGCGCTGCACTTGCTGCCCAGAATCTATTTCTGCAGTGCTTATAGCCTCTTTCGACTAATTTTTCACCACTTTAGAGGCTAAACTAGCTTTTTGTGTCTTCATATTAGTTGTATATCTATGTTTTGGATTTCCATTGGAACTTGAATCAACTAAATAAGACTTCTTTAGAGAGAGTTATGCTTGAAATACCAAGATGTGTCATCCTAAAAAATTGCAGCCCAGTGCTGACTCTTGAACTCCATTTTTCTCATTGAAATAGACTGAATTAGATTTTGTGGAAAACATAGAAGTTGTAGATATATATCTCCTCTTTCCAAATGGATCAATAATCAAGTTGATATAAAATTTGGGCCATGAGTTATGATTGAAATACAAAACTTGCCATCAGTGGCACCACAACTCGAATTCTTCAATATTTCAACCAAGTTTTTGATTTCTTTCCATTTTCTTCTCTTATTGCTATTACCTACAAGATTTCACACTAAATGCATAAAAAGTAACACAAACACTTGAAAACAAACCAGATGTAATCAAAAAGTATATGAATTGTTGGTATAAAACTAACTTATCAATACTCAACTCAACTCACCGTTGTATTAAAACTTGACACCGTGCACTTGCGGTTCGCAATATATTTTACAAACAATCACTAGAGGTCCACCCTCTCATGACCGCTAGAGGCACCACCCCTTTCAACCCCTGTGATCCTCCAAGAAGTAACACTCATGGCGCCCCAAAATATCATGTACTAGGCCACACAGGCCTCGGTACACTAGTTGTGGCCAACCAAAATATTTTCTTTCTAAAAATAATGTCATGCCTGCAAAACCTCAATTGTGAGCACGTGTTATGCATAAGTAAATGCTGATGAATGGCATGTTCAATGACACAATGAATCCCATGTCCCATCATCTAAGCAACATATGTGCTATAAGATACTTATAATACTCATAATACAATCATCAAGACACAAGGATCACATTTAATATAGATAAGGCAAGAAATATGATGTCCATACATTGTAGTTGCAAAAGAATTTTCAATTACCTTTAATCAATAATATCTTACTTCTTAGTTTCTTAGGTGTTACTCCCCAACCTTATGTGTGAATAATCTGAAAAATATAAGATAGCAATCACTATCCTCACTCAACAAGTTGATTATGCTTAATCCTATGCAATGACCTTAACTATGTAACAATCAAACTTTACTACTTAGGGACCAAAACCTAATATAATCTCCTAAGTACCTTGATTTCTCATGTTAAATGCATGATAAAATCACCTAATTGATGTTTTATAACTCTTATAACAGTTCTCTAAATGCTAAATATCAATTTCACCATAGATATGTTGAAACATGCCACGAAGTAAAATGGAACAGATTTCCATCTTTTATTTGCCTTACTGTCACATTAAGTTTCATAGAAATTTTGACATCCTTAAGTGTATTTATTCACTCTAAACCTTTTACCACACTTAGAAAACATATAAAAAAAATATAACCATGCCATAGAATTCCCAAAAATCATGGATTTAGGTCCCCTAATTCAGTCTCCTTCACAGCACACCAAAATAGATTTTGCTACTTTGGCAGTTTGAGTGTTTCTCCAATATCATGCTCCATTTCAATTTCTATTCGATCAAAATTCATTCCAATACTCTTAAATCATATATGGACATGTAAATGGAGATAATTATATATTTTATTCAACATACCATATACTTTTGAAGCCTAAAACACAAGAAAATAGCAAGGTGATAGTTTCTGCCACAAGTATTTCTATTAAGTGTTTGTCATCAAAAATAATTTCTTTGTGCACCAAAGTCTAACTAAAAACTTCCTAACACTTTTATAAGAGATATTTAAAGATTAATAAACAATAAACCCATTCATAATAGTATGAAAACCAAAGGGAAAACCGTATGTAAGTGTTACCTATACAGATTTTGAGGTTAAACTTATGGTAATCAATTCACCTTTGCTTTTCTTACTTTTATTTCAACTTGGAATCAATTTGGAGCACTTGGATACCTTAAGGTGTGTGTTTGGAAGCTGAAAATTTCTAAAATGAGGGTCTAGTCTTGGCTTAAGGGCGAAGGCTTTGAGGTATTAGCCTGAGATGCTAGCTTAAGCTTTATAAGAAAGCATGAGGTGTCAAATGGTGGTTTAAACGTGATATTATACTCAACTTATACTGCTATAATATAGTTTTTTCTCAGCATTTATTTCTTTATTTACAACCTATTTTAATCTTTGTATGATTGGATAATAAATTCTACCCTAATTTCTTAACTGTTCATTCGATCTTTAAACTGATTGACAACCGATTCTTAAATAGATTGTTTAGTTTTCATTTCTAAAATCATATGCACATATGGACCTTGAAATATGACACTTAAATAAAATTATATCATGTTTAATATCCCAAGTAATATTAATTTATGGATGTATACTTTTAAAACACCTTGATCTAGTTGAATCGAAACATATTAGCTGACCAGTAACACCTAGTCGGTTGTCATAAGCCTACCAAATTTAAACCTTACTCTTCAATGAATGTTTAACGAGTATAGAGCGAGTAATAGTCGATCCCACGAGGATCAAGGCTAACTGATTTACTATCGACTTACTAACTAAGAATTTTAACTAACCAAAAACTAAGACTTCAACAAGCAAACTCTAAATATAAACAACAAACGGTTTGGGGGGGGAGGTTTGAATTGAGTAACTAAATTATAGAAATTAAAAATTATTAAAATCTAAAGTAATCAAAATCAAAACAACAATCAACAATCGATTAAAGTAGGTTAAGGTTTCATTCGCCGCCACTAGACAATGGGTTATAATTTCATATAAATATTATGAATAATTTGCCAATGAAATTATCAATCGTAGGTAATAACAAGCTCTTCTACCCCAATCTTTTCTTATTTTCTCATTAGATAAAACAAGCTCTCTATCTAATTCCCTACCCACCAATCAACCTAAAACAAACTCTCTAGATTTAATCAAATGGATGCATTAAAACAAGAAAGATAGATTGATCTAAGCAACAACCACACAAGCTCGAGTCATTTAACTTAGGTTATATTTTTCATTGCAATTAAAAAAATATCCCATCATCATTAATCATAATTTACTACATATGATTAGAATTTCAAGATAATTACGGATCTAAAATCTCTAATCTAGTTGTAGGGAGTTATCATACCCAATTTGGTTGTGCACCCAAACGAAGAAAGAAAATACCCATAAGACATTAAGTATAGAAAAATATAAATAACTTCAATTGAAAAATTGATCAATAATATCAAACATTCAATTACAAGAACCCATGTCTAGGGTCTGAAATCACCCTCAACCAAGAAGGAATTCTAACCTAACATGATAAGAAATGACAAGAGAATAAAAATTAGCAACATTGGGAATCAAAGAAACTTATTAGTTGAAGAAGATAGTTGAGGTTGATGGTAGATTATGGATGTCTCCTCCTCCAAGCCTCTTCCACTTTGTTTACTTAAAGCTCCAAAACCCCAATAGTGCTTTTAAAAGATGTATGTGATTTCTAAGAGAGTGAGTGAACCTAAAATTTTTTTTGTTTGTGTTGAGAGGATAGTGTCCTTTTATAAAGTATGAGATGGTGATGTGATTTGGTGTAAAGTGTGTAAGGTGTGTTGTAAAGTATGCAATGTGTGTGGTGTATCTAGTATATACATATCACAAACATGTGCCAAAAGGTGTAAAGGATCGCCACTTGTTACCACTTTAAGCAAAAGCATTAATTTTGTCACATGGATGGTGCCTAGGCTCCTTGTTTTGGCGCTTAGGTGCCATTTCCTCTATTTTTGGCGCCTAGGCACCATGTTTTGGTGCCTAGGCGCTGTTGCTGCTATTTTTGTTCCTTCAATTTAATTTCTAACACTATTTATCCTTTTTCAATTGATTTTTGACCTCTTTATAGGCTGAATTGGCTTTTAGTGTCTTCATACCAATTGTATCCCTATCTATTATCTTTCCATAGATACTTGAATCAGATCCATATCACATTTTTGATGAGAGTTATTCTAAAAATACAAAGACTACAATATCTAAAAGTTTCAGTACACGTTTGAATTTTTAACCACATTTTTCTATTTGAAATAAATTGAATTGGGAAAAGTTTTCAACATGAAAGTTGTAGATATATCTTTTATCTTTTCAATAAGATAAGAATTAGGTATATAGGGGTTTGGATCAGAAATTTATGCCCAAAATACAAACACTGCCGTAGTATAACCTTATCAACTTGACCTAATAATGCTTGTTTCAACTTTGTTTTGGCTCATTTTTGATCTTTTGATTCCTAAATTCCTATCACACATAAAACATTAATAAAAACCTATTGTTAACAAGAACAAAGAAAGGAATACATAGAGGAATTGATACAAAAAATATAAAAATATGCACTTATCAAATTCCCCCACACTTAACCTATGCTCGTGCTCGAGCAAACCTAAAACAAGGCAT
Source organism: Paulownia fortunei (assembly GCA_019321725.1). Lineage (NCBI taxonomy): Eukaryota > Viridiplantae > Streptophyta > Magnoliopsida > Lamiales > Paulowniaceae > Paulownia > Paulownia fortunei. The sequence goes on along the minus strand of JAGSPU010001303.1, from coordinate 28,556 downwards.
AAACACAAACTAAGCTAATCCACCTTCGTAGGAAATCATGATTGCATTTAGCATATGCAACAAGCCTTTAAACCCCTAAGTGGACCATAGAAGACGAGTTGTAGTTTCGTGAGGATTTCGATGTTGATACCTACAAACACCCGTGAGACCTAACTTCCAATGATTAATTCTCAGGGAGCAACAAAGTAATATGATAATGAAATTAAACATGTGTTGAATTTATCCTTAGTTATTCAAAAGCTAATATACTTCCACAATAATCATACTCAAATATGTGTGTGTGTGAATAACCATTGTCAATAGTGATGAAACCATGCATGATTCAAATAAGTGAATTCCCATAGAACCTCACAAAAGCTATTATCTGGTCTCTAATTAAAGGCTTAAACATCATAGGCTCCTCTTTTGGCACATGTCTCCACTACATCGAATGCACCAAATGAAATCAAAAGATCTTAAACAATGGCTATAATAGGACTAATGGGTAGTGTGTGGCATAAGAAAGAAAGAGATAAGATGCAACAAAAATTCTAAAAACTTTATGAAATGAGAGATATAAATTTCATCAAGGAATAATTCTCATTATCCACAAGTTTCAACATTGGGGCCTAATATCATTGTGTTGGACCCTTCATTATCATTCTCACCAACTTTGCAATATCCTATTTTAGTTGCAACTCACAATAAGCTTTTTTTTTTCAATATTTTGCAACTTTCTTCCTTTTTTTTTTGTAAATATATGTTTTTCAATATTTTTCCATTCTTGCCTTCTTTCTTTGAGCTCTCCTATAATTATCTTCTAATTCAACCCAAATTTCTTTTGCAAGCTCACCTTGTCATTGAAGTGTCTCTCAAGTTCCAATTCATTTTTAGAACAAAGGTAGGATAATATTGTATTTAGGTTAGGTAAGAAGATATGGTTAGCAATGAAATACCTTATTCAATAAAAGGCTCAAAGTGGCTCACTATGGGGGATGTTCTTTTTGGAACATCATAAAGGGAACAAGTTGATTTGGCCATGGTGCTAGAAAGCCTAGTGCCTTAATCATTTGTCAAGTGATGCTCAATCAGTCGTTTGCCTCGATAGACCTCCGAAACAGTTCTAATATTCAACTTCCACATGTTGAAATCTAAGTGATAATTAAAGTGAGGGTATAAGAACTACCTATTTTGACATGCTTGTCTGCATACCAAAGAACATAACTATTTATGCAAAAAAAGTTGAGTATGATCATCACGAAAAAATATATCAACCAAAGAATACCATCAAGGTCCAAAGCAACACCTATCGCCAAACACAACCATGTCATTCATGCTTAATTCTCATCATAGAAGTTGGAAGAACACCTAAGACTCAAAATTTAAAACCTAGACATAAATAAAACAAAACAAGGAAAAATATAAGTAAAATAAAATTCATATATATATATATAAGTCTAAATCCTTCCCCCCACATTTAATTCTTACATTGTCCTCAATGTAAGCCCAAGCTACTAAAATAAAAAATTAAATACAATAGGGTTGGATTGGTATACACAAACAAAGCAATATAAAAGAACTATATATAAACAAAATAGATAGAAAGAAAAGAGAGTGAGAGTTAGAGAGATCAAATCTGTTATTGTAAGCTCTCAATACCTTCTTTTCCATATGTTGGGTTGCCTCCCAATAAGTGCTTGGTTTAACATCCTCAGCCCGACATCGCCTCTTTCATTTTTTTTCACTCAACAACATATGCTGACATTGCCATCGTCCATCCAATCACCGTCTTATGATTTCTAAGCACCCGAAAAAGTTTGTCCTCTTGTACTTGAGTGATGGCTTTAGCAATGCTAATTAATGGTGTTTCTTTCTCACTCAAGTAGACATATTTGAGATGATATGGGATTTGTTTAAGCTCCATTGAAGATGTTTGCACCACAGAAGATAGAATTCTCTCAATAGATAATGGAAATTCAATATAAGTGATATCATACCTTATTTTTTTAGGTAATAAATCCAACCTCTTTACATCATGTTTTCATCCCCAACATTTGTACATCTAGCTTCATTTTCTTTAAATCCTCCACATGGAGATATTTTTGTAAAGCAACCTCCATTCCATCATTGCCAGTCAACTCAAATATTTGTTGCGACTTGGGATTAATAATGTTAACTGCAGAAATAATATGCACGTCACTAGGATATCTCATGGCTTCAAAAATATTAAATTTTATAACTTTGCCATCAAACTCCATAGAAAGGGTGCCATTATGAACATCAATCTTAGCTCGGGTTGTCTTCATGAATGGTCTTCCTAAAAGAATGGGTGTAGGATTAGGGGATGTGTCATCCTCCATCTCAAGAACATAAAAATCAGCTGGAAAAACCAATCCATTCACCTGCATAAGAACATCTTCCACAACCCCTATTGGATAAGTATTAGATCTATCAGCCAATTGTATGATAACACCAGTTTCTTTCAAATGTCCTAAATTTAGAGAAGCATAAATAGAATATGGCATAACATTAATTGATGCTCCTAAATCTAACATGCATTTTTCAAACCTAGTGTTACCTATGGTACAAGGGATGGTGAAAGTGCCCAGACCCATGCACTTTGGAGGGAGCTTTCTTTGAAAGAATTACTGAAACATTCTCCTCCGTACTCACTTTTTCATCTCCCCTCAACTTCCTTTTATTGGTGCATAGCTCCTTGAGAAATTTGGCGTAACGAGGTACTTGCTTAATAGCATCAAGAAGAGGGATGTTTACCTCCACTTTTCAAAAAATTTCAAGGATCTCCTTTTCCTGCTCATCTTTCTTAGACTTTGCTAACCTACTAGGAAAAGGTGGAGGTGTTACATAAGTATGAGAGAGAGTTTTAGGAGTGGTTACCGACTTTGGATTCTCTTTGATCGTGGGTGGTAAATGAGTAGGAGAGTGAGAATCATCTAAGGAAGGGATGATATTGCTTAGCTCGCCATTCTCAACCTCCTTGGATACTTCTTTTGTTGGCAAGCTAGGAGATTCCAATTGCTTCCCAGTTCTAAGAGTTATGGCACTTACATTTTCTTTAGGATTCACCACAAGTTGGGAAGGTAACTTGCCCAATCCTTGTATTTCCAATTGGCTTAAGCTAGTGGCCATTTGCCCCACTTGATTCTCAATATATTGGAGATGGGCTTGTGTGGTTTGTTGAAATCGCATAGTATTGGTAGCAAGTGCTTGTTAGAGTAGGATGCCCAACGCCCCAATTAGATTGGGTGTATTATACTCTTTTGCTTTTGTACAGACAATCTTATTGGGAATTATATTAATAAAAAGGCATTTTCTTTATCTTATGTCTTGCATTTTTTATTTCTGCTTATTAGATAAAGTCCTTAGACCAAATTTAGCTACGGGGCATGGTCGCGCATATGATAGCGATCATGGAACATGCCTCTAAGGCTTTGGTCTTAAATAAGTTCCGAGTCGAGAGCTTTTTGAGATGGGACATCAAATAGCTCAGTAAAACTCGTACATATAATGCATGCTCGTGAGATGAGGATGTCATATTCCATTGGCATTAGCGTAGAGATGTAAGTGCATGTATGTGGGTGCTTGTTAGGGAACAAGTACACCGAATATGGCCCGCAAGAAATTATTAGTTGGAGACTTTGCCTGTCGAAATAAGAATTTCTGTGTTGCGATAGTACACGACTAGTCCTCAGACTTGAGGCACGATGGTAACCTTGTGTGCATCATGCAGCACTTTGATATATCTTCTGATTGCTTGACAATTACAAAGGGGGTATGTTGGGTGTTGCACTGGTGTGCATGGAGGTTTGTCAGTGGCCAATATAGAATTTGACACTTGTTTTTTTAAACAAGGGAATCTCCTGTGTTTTCATAGTTCGTGATTCAAAGACCTTGGTCAAGGCAGAATGAATTGTGATTCATCGAGAATCATTGGAACTTGAAATGGGATCACAGCAATTGAATCATTTAGGGTTTCGACTTATAATCCATGCCTTAGATTCAATCAGGAGATTAGCTGTTGAAAGGACCGTACGTGTATGGTACTCGCAACTGAAATAGGTTTACTCGCTATTTCACCTAAGACTAGTTTGCCATGATTACTTGTTAGGTGTTTTCATGGATAGTGAGGTTCTTGGAATTAAGGAGTTGATTCCAAGCGGATTAATTAATTGGAATAATTATTATTCATAAGTTGCAAATGTTGCAAACCCACTACTAGCTTAGTAGTGAACCTAAGAGGGTCACACATCTTTATGGAAAGTAACATTTTTAATTTTAGATTTTATCCAATGGTTGGAAATTAATTAATTAATACTGATCAATTAATTATTAAGGGTCTATTTAATTTAATAGTTAAATTAAATTATTCAATTAAGTAATTGGATTATTTAATTGGACCTAATTTGATTAGGAAGCCCAATTGGAGTAAATTAAATTAATCAATTGGATTGATTAAATTGGGATTGAATCAATTGAATTGATTTGGGGATTTTTGAGTCCAAACCCAAAATAAATATGGATCACTTAAGAAGCCCACTAAAGTATGAAAAGAATAAATTAAATAAATATTTAATTAACATATTATAGATAAATAAATATAGTGACCAATTTTATAGGATAAAATAGGCCACTAAGATTTAATTTATGTATAAATATAATTATAGTATATATATATGATATATATCTATCTTGATATTATTTGAATAGTTGAAATTAATATCAACAATGTATGTAGACAATTTTGATGATTAATGTAGTCAAAAATTAGTCTACATACAATAAAAGAGTGAAAAGAGAAGAGTTCTTGGAAGATTTGGAATCCTTCCAAGATAAGGTTTTGAAGTAGTTCAAAATAGAAAAAACTTTCCAAGAGTTGGAAAATGATTAAAATTTTCAGCCCTATATATATGAGGGATGAAAATTACATAATTCAATTACAAAAGTTTGAGGAAAAATATTTTGTTTAAAGTATTCTATTTTTACTCTTCAAGAAAAGAAAAGAAATAAAAAGAAAATCAGTTTCTTGTTATTTTCTTCATATTATTGTTTCAAGAACTTAAAGAATCAATCTTTATTGTTCTTGAAAATATACTCCGGTTCTACATTAGTAAACAATTAGAAGGATACTAATGAATCCTTTTGATTGGTGTTGCTTTCCGTATCATGGACCTGATAGAGGGGAGACACTTGGATTCCTGCGAGTTCTGATAGTCTAGGATAAGCAATTGATTGCTTCATTCCCTACAACAACCAGAGTGCACGAAAGGTATAATTTGATTTTATATTTATTTATATATTCACTTGAATAAGCGCGATCGTTAAAATCGCTTTCGAATCAAAGGGGTTAAATTTATGTTTGATAAAAATTTTAATTTTCTACTGCGTATACCCCTGCGATTATAGCGAACCCAACAGTGGTATCAGAGCCACGGTTTCGCTTATTTAGTGAATTTTGAATTTATGAATACATGTTTTTAAATTGTTTAAATTCATGTTAATTATGTAAAATTTAATTTTGCATATTTTAGAAATTTTTAATTGGAAGTCTTCCAAAGAAAAAGAAAAACCTTACCATCTATTCTACTCTCTTTACAGAAAATAAAATTACTTACATAAATGAAATAAGAGGCTCGCAGGCCCCATTTTAAAACCCAAAAATATTAAATAAAACCAATCACATTGGTCTAATGGCTCATGATCATCCCATACATGCTCATAATTAACATCATATGTAATTATCAAAACATGTAATTTTACCAAATTGTTAAACGTAATTTTTCTTTTAACTTGGTATAATTTTTAATTGCTTGAAAAATAATTTTTCAGAAATAATTAAAATTAACATTTAATTTTAATATTCCAAAAAAAATAAAAAATAAAAAAAATAAAAAAGAAGGCCATGTTTGTATGGGATACAATTATGTAATAGAATATATTCTATTCCATTTTATTACTCTTAGACTGACCTTAGGACTGGTTCATGATCATCCATTTATTTAAGTATGTATTAGACGCATGCTTAGGATTTCATTTAATGCTTTTATGCTTGTGGAATGATATTATGATGTCATGCATTAAATAACCAACATAATTTAAATTATGATGAGGTCTTGGATAAAATTAAACCCCGCTTAATTTACTAAAATTAAGTAAAAGAATTTTTTGAAAATTCAATTTCAAACACAAATGGACAAGTTAGGTAGGACCTATCGTTCCATGCCTACCATCAAAGATAGAGACATGACGACCGCTACCGCACTTGATCACTGACCATGAGTCATGGGGTGGTCTTGTGTTGGAAAGTTGTGATCTCTACCAAGCATTGAGATGCTTGTGTGATGGAATCATCATTATGTTGGCCATGAGTCGTGGGACATCTTGATGCTCTATCTACACGAATGTTTGATGGGTATTGTTTGACACTTAGTATCATATGGGCTCATATAATTGGGGTATATGAGAAGAGGTGAGGTAAAACAAACTTGAGGGTTGTATAGTGATAGAATCGTCAAAGAGTTGACTACCGATAAAAGTATTTCATGGGCTCATAAAATTGGGGTGTGAAATATTTCCATTGGACCTCAAGCTCACTAGAAAATTTGATTTCCCGAAATTCCATTAGGGGTGATGGAATTCGAAGAAAATAGTGGGAGACATTTAGTATTAAAGACCTTATATTAAATGAATATGTTTTTCCCATAGTTTACTCATTTTCTGCTTCGTGCATATTTTGTAGATTATACTACTAAAATGGCAAAGAATCCACTTGCAACAATCCTTGAACAAAACAAATTAACTGGACCTAATTTTGTCGATTGCCTAAGAAACCTGAAGATAGTTCTTCAGTCAGAGAAGAGGGCATATGTCCTCGACACTGCGCCTCCTTCGGTACCACCGGAGGATATTACTTTAGAGGATTATGCAGATTATTTACATCATGTTGATGACAATCTGCAGGCTCGATGCTACATGATGGCATCGATGTCAAATGAGCTGCATAGGCAGAATGAGGATCAAGATACTGCCTATGGGATCCTCATTCACCTACAAGAGTTGTATGGTGAAAGAATTCAACAGACGAGATATCAGATCTCAAAAGAGCTTTTCAGATGTCGTATGACTGAGGGCTCTTCAGTCCATGATCATGGATTGAAGATGATAGCCCTTATTGAAAGGTTGGCGTCCCTTGGAGTCGTTATGGAGAACGAACTCTATACGAACCTTCTGCTGCAGTCTATGCCTCCATCATTTGACACCTTTGTTGTCAACTTTAACATGCACAACATGGAGACTAGTCTCGCTGTGCTTGTGAACATATTAAAGATGGCTGAGTCCACTATGAAAAAGGACAAGCCGGTTCTGCTTGTTGGATCTTCTTCTGGATCAAAGGCTAAAAAGCCCAAGAAATGAAAGAAGAAAGGAAAGGGTTCCTCTAAACCCAACAAGCTGAAAGCTAAGGGCGGTATCAAAAAGGTTTCTTCTCAAGCCAATGACAAGTTCCATTACTGCGGCAAATCAGGGCACTGGAAAGATGTGGTGTGGAAAGATGCCTTCCTATAAATACCTCAGGGTATGGGGGTGTGCTGCTTATGTGAAGCAGCTAGTGGGAGATAAGTTGGATATGAGATCCAACTTATCCAAGTTTGTGGGGTATCCAAAGGAGTCTATTGGATACTGTTTCTATGATGCCACAAAACAAAGGGTGTTTGTTTCGAGGAATGCTACCTTCCTTGAAGAAGAATTTCTTTCAGATGGAAGTGATAATGTCGTAGAACTTGAAAAGGTTCAAGAACCACAGAACACCCCAACTGACGCAGTAAATGGTACACCAGCTGATGCTGGACCCTCTAAGGCACAATCTCTTCGAAGATCCGGAAGGGTCTCAAAGGTACCTAAGAGGTACAACTTGTTGTTAGAGAACAAAGAAGAGGGACTCCCCTTGGATAATGATCCAAGAAGCTATGGAGAGGCAATGTCTGACATCGACTCAAAGAAGTGGCAAGAAGCAATGCAGTCTGAAATGTACTCTATGTACTCCAACAAGGTATGGACTTTGGTGGACCCACCATAGGGAATTATTCCCATTGGCTGCAAATGGGTCTACAAGCGGAAGTTTGGAGTAGATGGAGAGGTAGCATCCTATAAGGCACGATTGGTAGCAAAAGGTTATACTCAGAAGCAAGGAATTGATTATGAGAAAACTTTTTCACCAGTAGCGATGCTTAAATCCATACGGATACTGTTAGCCATATCTGCATATTATGACTATGAGATATGGCAAATGGATGTGAAGACCGCTTTCCTTAATGGAAACATTAATGAAGAGATCTATATGAAGCAGCGAGAAGGCTTCATATCCGGCGGGAGCGAGCAAAAGGTTTACAAGCTCCAGAGATCCATTTATGGACTCAAACAAGCTCCGAGGAGTTGGAACATCCGGTTTGATGAAACGATCAAAACGTTTGACTTTCATAAGAACCCGGATGAACCATGTGTCTACAAGAAGGTTAGTGGGAGTGCAGTTACATTTGTTGTGCTCTACGTTGATGACATCCTACTCATTGGGAATGATGTAGGGATGTTGTAGTCAACGAGGACTTGGTTATCTAATCAGTTTTCCATGAAGGACTTGGGAGATGCATCTTTTATCCTAGGGATAAAGATCTATAGTAATAGATCCAGAAGGATGATCGGACTATTCCAGTCCATGTACATAGACAAAGTGCTAAAAAGGTTTAGCATGGAGGAATCCAAGAGAGGATTTCTGCCTATGAGTCATGGGGTTTCACTCTCTAAAGTTATGTCTCCTAAGATACTTGAAGAGAGAGAAAGGATGGCTCGCATACCTTATGCTTCTGCAATAGGGAGCATAATGTATGCAATGTTATGTACAAGGCCTGATATAGCACATGCTCTGAGTGTCACGAGCAGATATCAGTCCAATCCAGGAGAAGAACATTGGAAAGCCGTTAAGATGATCCTCAAATACTTGAGAAGGACTAAGGATATCTTTCTGATATACGGCAATGGAGAACTAAAACTGGAGGGATATACAGACTCTAGTTTTCAGTCTGATATAGGTGACTCAAAGTCCATGTCCAGATACATATTCACCTTGAATGGTGGTGCGGTCAGTTGGAAGAGTTCCAAATAAGAGACGACTGCAGACTCTACAACCGAAGCTGAATATATTGCTGCATCAGATGCAGCAAAAGAAGCTGTTTGGATTAGAAACTTCATCTAAGGGTTGGGTGTAATTCCATCCATTGTTGATCCAGTTATGATTTACTGTGATAATAATGGAGCTATTGCGCAAGCAAAAGAGCCAAGATCTCATAAAAGATCCAAGCACATAATGAGACGATATCACCTGATCAGAGAGATCATTGGTAGAGGCGACGTCATTATGGATCGAGTTACCTCAGCAGAAAATGTAGCAGACCCACTTACTAAACCCTTAGCACAGAATGATATTCGACGGACATCTTGAGAAGATGGGCCTTAGATACATGATATTCGTCATTGTGAAAAGAGAAGAGTTCTTGGAAGATTTGGAATCCTTCCAAGATAAGGTTTTGAAGTAGTTCAAAATAGAAAAAACTTTCCAAGAGTTGGAAAAGGATTAAAATTTTCAGCCCTATATATATGAGGGATGAAAATTACATAATTCAATTTCAAAATTTTGAGGAAAAATATTTTGTTTAAAGTCTTCTATTTTTACTCTTCAAGAAAAGAAAAGAAATAAAAAGAAAATCAGTTTCTTGTTATTTTCTTCATATTATTGTTTCAAGAACTTAAAGAATCAATCTTTATTGTTCTTGAAAATATACTCCGGTTCTACATTAGTAAACAATTAGAAGGATACTAGCGAATCCTTTTGATTGGTGTTGTTTTCCGTATCGTGGACCTGATAGAGGGGAGACACTTGGATCCCTACGAGTTTTGATAGTCCAGGATAACAACAACCGGAGTGCACGAAAGGTATAATCTGATTTTATATTTATTTATATATTCACTTGAATAAGCGCGATCGTTAAAATCGCTTTCGAATCAAAGGGGTTAAATTTATGTTTGATAAAAATTTTAATTTTCCGCTGCGTATACCCCTGCGATTATAGCGAACCCAACAGTACTTTCACGAGATCCTCCAAGTATGTACCCAATTGTTGTGGAGATTAGAAGGGTGGTTGCATATTTGATTGGAGAAAACCCAGTGCTTGGTTTGACATTTGAAATGGAGTAGTTTGTTGTTATTGGTTCCCGTATCTTAAATTGGGATGATACTTCCATCCTTCATTATAAGTATTAGAGAAATGATTAAATCTTTACCTTAGTTGACTTGGAAAACCTCCAATCACATTTGCTTGCTCCATAGAACTTTCTTGGAGGATGGACATATATATGTGGGATGTCCTACCATGAAACATACTCCACATACTTTGACTTGCTTCCCTACAACCATTTGTTGCACTAAAGAGGTGAGGTGTGAGAGTTTTTGTTCAATAAGTGATGTGTGCACTTCATTGACACTCTTAGGTGGCCGTGGTGGATCATTGCAGGTGATGAATTATTGAGAATTTGCAGCCATGTTTTCAATTTGATTCCTTGCTACCTCAGGTGTCTTGTCAACTAAAGCCCCTCCACTTGCAGTATCAATTATGTTTCTTTCCATTGGCATAAGCCCTTCATAGAAATATTGGATGAGAAGTTGATTACTGATTTGATGATGAGGACAACTAGCACACAACTTCTTAAATCTTTCCCAATACTCATAGAGAGATTCTCCATTTTATTATCAAATCCCACATATTTCTTTTCGGATGCTCTCTGCCTTGGCGCCTAGGCGCCGTTGCTGCTATTTTTGTTCCTTCAATTCAGTTTCTAACGTAGTTCATCCTCTTGAAACTGATTTTTGACCTATTTATAGGATGAACTGGCTTTTGGTTTCTTCATAATAATTGTAACTCTATCGGTTATCATTTGTTAGACACTTGAATCAGATCCATATCACATGTTTGGAGAGAGTTATGCTAAAAATACAAAGACTGCCATATCTGGAAGTTTCAGTGCATGTTTGATTATTTAACCGAATTTTTATCTTGGAAATAAATTGAAATGATTTATTAAGTTTTAAATATTGTTTATAAAGATGTCAGGATGTTATTTTTTGGGTCATGGTGCACAAAAGAAGGATTTTTGATTGCAAATACGTAGTAGAAATTACTTGTGGCAGAAATTATAACCTTCCTATTTTGTTATATTTAAGGTTTCAAAAATGTATAAAATATTGAATAAAACTTAAAATTATCAGCATAAATGTGTTTATATATGAGTTAAGATTATTGGAATGAATTTTCAAAGGTTAGAAATTGGAATAGGGGCATGATATTGAAGAGGTACTCAAAACTGTCACATTTGAATTACAGATTTTGTGTCGTCTGAATGGGACTGGTTTTGCAGCATTATATCTATTAGTTTTGGCAAGTATATGACCTTATTGCCTCTATGTACATGTTATCTAACTGTGATAAAATTTTGGGAGTGATTGAATGTGTTTAAGGGTGTCAAAAAGATTAATGTCATGAAGTGCTCAAAACTGTCAAGATTAAAAATCCTGTTTTAGTGAGCTGTGAAGGTGGCTGATTTGGCTTAGGGAAATCAAATGTTTTTGGTCATTTTATGGAATGGATACCTTTATCTACATGTTAGCTAAGTGTGGTAAAAATTTGGGAGCAATTGAATATGTTTAAAGGTGTTAAAATTATTACACAACTTAATTGGACAGCAAGAAAATAAATAAATGAGAAACTGCCCCATTTTATATCTTGGCATGTTTCAACCCATACAAGTTGCTATTGAGCTCTAATATTTAGGGATTAGTTATCAGAGTTATAGTAATTCAATTACATGATATTGGGATACATTTTAGATGAGAAATTAGGATAGTTAGAGGGCTAGTTTATATTTTAGTTGGTAACTTGCAAAGTTTGAGTATTACCTAGCTAACCTTGAACCTTAATGTCTTAATAGGATATTAGGATATTGAATTTGTCAAATTACAAATGGTGCTTGATGTTAGATATGTTCACAGAATTGTTCACAGATATTGATTCTTGCATTGCACGGCATGATTCTGAGAAAGGAAAATATTTTGTTGACCACTACTAGTGCACCGAAGCATGCATAGATTTGCATGGTTGTATGTATGGATTTGCAGATTCACGTGCATGGATTTGCATGCTTATATCATCATTGGCAATTAGATTATGGCAGTGTGCAGAGCTCTTTTCCGGTGCATGGGATAGTAGCATTGGTCAGGGACTCAAGAAAGAAATGATTTTGAGAGAAATGTTATGATGCATTGAATTGCATTATGGGCATAGCATTTTGAGATGCATGACTTGATATTATGGATTATTCTTTGACATGCATAATCTTTACTTGCTGAGCATTAGCTCATATAGTTTATGCATTATAGGTGAGCACAACGATGCTTGAGGCATATTTTGTTGGTTGGGCGGCTGTTGGAGCTCCTGCACATGTCTGAGTGTTTACATGGATGACGACCTGTTGGGCTATTTTGTTGGCTTGTTATATTCTGAGTTTGTTGTATTATATTTTGAGACTGGTACTGTATTTCACTTTTAAAACTTTACAGTAAACAAATATGTAAATATTGTGGTCATTATGGGTGTTGTGTTTTTATATAAATATTCATCCTGCTATATACAGGACATATGTGAGGAAATATTTTAAACATGGTTGTGCATGTAAAAGTGATTTATCCTTTCTTAAAGTGTTACAAAAAAAAATATCGCACGTACACACATGTTCTATCATGTCAAATTATACTTTATATATATAGTTATTGAGTAGTGGGTGTTTACAATTTCAAGCTTGAGGATCATCTTACCTTTTAGTCTCTTTCTTCTTGTCATCTTCTACAATAACTTTGCAAAGATGGGATCATATCCGATATCCAATACCTAAGAAGATTTATCAACCTTAATGGTTAATTCAACAAAATGGAAGACTGAATTAGAATCCTCTCTAATGCATCAAGCAAGTCACCACTTACACTTCTTCTTTCTATGCCCCGACTTTATCGCAATGGTGGCAAACACCAATCTTATCTCGATTAATTCTCTAGTGATGCCTCATTATTGTCTTTTGTTATATTAAGAACTCTTTCTCAATCCCTCTCTTAGACTTATTGTCCTAGAGTAGGATAAACTAACAAGCATAAATATCCATTTATGGTTAGGGTCTCTTATAACATTTATAAGATGTCCATCCACAATATTTTGTAGAATGTGAATCTATAACACCTTGTAGGAGGAGCTCTCACAACTTTTGCAGGAGCTATCTCCACAACTCTTGCAGACATATTCCTCTTGCACATTTGTTACTATCTTGAATTTAAGAACCATTTTCAAATTTCAAAAACATTTCGAATAGATTTGGGCCGATAAGTTTATTTGTGTGTCTAGATTAATCTTAATGGAATTAGTAGCGATAATAACTATCTTAAGCGAGGCAGAAAAATAAGCATTTATTCAATTAATATCCATTTATGATTTGGTCTTCAACCATAAATGTCTCACATAATTTTATTCGAATTCCATCACCCTTAGAGTGGAACTTCGAGAAATCTAAATTTTTAATGGGCTTAAAGTAGAATTGACTTTGTCATACACCTTAATAATATGAGCCCATATGAAAAAAGCAAAAGGTAGGAAACACATTTCCAATTGCATCATTATGCAACCTTTAACATATTTTGCTTCATCTTTCCCATATACCCCAATGCTATGAGCCCATATGACAATCAATGTCAAATGTAACCCATCAAAACGTCCATGTAAGTTAAACCCCTAAATGTCCTATGACTCATGGCCAACATTTAGATGCCCCACCCCATAGGCATCACTTACTAAGTAGCTATCACAACTTTCCTTACTTAGCACATCCGACAACTTGTGGCCAATGCACTAAGATCAGCAACTTATCACATGCCATTACTTTTTGACGAAAAGCATGGACGATTGTGCCTCACCTAATAATGGCCATTTACATTTGATATAAACATTAAGACCAAAGGTTTTAAACTTGAAATAAATTCAAGTGGGGAATATACATTAGTTTGTTTGTCATGCAAGGTCTGATATTATGTTTATCTTATTGAATGTTTTCTATCCTAAATATTACATCTTAAAGAAAAAAATCACACATACATAGCATGCATCTCATACATTCTACCTACAGATGATCATAGGCCTTTATTCTTATGCAATCCACTAGAGCGAAAGTGGATCAATGGTCAATCTCAGATGATGATTAAAATCACAATAGTCCTAAATATTGTTAGGTTCACTTAACCGTGGGGTGTGCGAAGTGAAAATCTAAAATTAAAATAAAACAAACCATATTAAATATGGCACCACCCCCCTCCCGGTTCGATGTGATCTATTGATTTTGCAATATCCAATTGTTTTACTAAAATGAAAAGAAAGTTTCATTTTAGATCTTTATGCACTCGAGTTGTAGTAAGTTTGAAGCAATCGATTGCTAGTCCTCTTCACTAAAATTGGCTCATGGGTATCCAAATATCTCCCCTCTAATGAAGTCTACACTTCGAGTAAGAACATATAATCAAAATTTCGCTAGCAATTCTGATTCCTTTTTAATATAGTCTTTAGAGTGAATTTAAGTGAGTATTAATTCTTAAACTAATCGGTATTATTAAGACTTAAATACTTTCAATCAAAAGATAGAACTTTGATTGATTAGAAGAATATGGAAGATAGAGGAAAAACTATTTTTCTCTCTTTTTTTTTTTTTGCAGTGGCCAAAAATTAGAGTGTCTCATGCTAGAATTTTCGGCCCCTTTATTTATATAGTAGTAGTCGAAAATCCAAGAGTCCTAACCTATCTTTTATTGGTTGGAGGGTTTTGGTTGATCAGAAGATCTCCCCAAAATCTCCAATTATTCTATAGGTCTTATCTTCACAAGATATTAAGAGATAATCTTATCTAATCTTATTAGATATATCAAAGAATATCTAATTCTTAGAACTCTATCTTCTTCCAACAACTTTTGTGGGCCTCACCTAATGGGCTACTTGAATTAGACTTGGACTCTTAATTAAATTCAAAAATTAATCTAATTAATTGATTGGAACCAAATTGAATTAATCGATCCTAATCAATTAATTTAAATCCATCAAGCCCACCTGATCAAATTAAGACTAATTAAATGATCCAATTATTTAATTAAATTAATTAAATTTATGGTTAACTCAATTAATTAATCCAATAAACATAATTAATTATTTTCCTCCACTTGGGCTCCAATTGGGTCCCTTAATCTTATTAGGTCAAATTAATTAATTGTCCAATTAAATAATCTAATTATTTAATTTAATAATTAATTCAACTCCTTGAATTCAATAAAAGGCCCAATTAATTGATTGGATCTAACTCCTTGGATCATTTCCCAAATACAAATCCTCCATCCCAAATTGTGTGTGACCTTTTAGATTCATAATTAAGCTAGCAGTGGGCTTGCAACACTTGCAACTTATGAAGAATAATTATTCCAATTAATTAATATACTTGTAATTAACTCTTTAATTCTAAAAATCTCACAAGTCATGGAAAACAACTAACAAGTGTATCATGACTATCTAGTATTAGGTGAAACTAAAGTGGCTTACTTAAAGAGAAATTGATAGTCTTGTCTTTGATTCATTATTCTTGGAACTCAAACTCCTAAAAGCACCTCCGATCGAGTTTTTTTGGTCTAACGCATTAAAAGAACTGTCTGCTGTGTTGCTAGGACAGTACCCTATTGGGATAATATAAGATCTTTCTGTTATCTAATCTTCTGATTGAATTTAGGGTATAGGCTATAAGTCAAAACCCTAAATAACTCAATAATTATTATTCCGTTTCAAGTTCCAATGACTCATCATGAATCATTAAAAAAATCCATCTAACATTCAGCTTGCCTTGGCTAAGGACTTTTGAGTCATGAACTATGAAAATATAGGAGATTCACTTGCTATACTATACAAGTGAAATATTCTTTATTGACCACTCATTAACCTTCATACATTCCAATGTAATATTCAACGTGTCCCTTTTGTGATTGTTACATAATTAAAAGCTATATCAAGATGGAACATGACATGTACAAGGCTATTATGGTACCTCAATTCCAAAGACTAGTCGTGTACTATCATAATGTGGAAATTTTTACTTTGAAAAATAATATCTCCAACTAAGAATTTCCTTCAGGCCTGCTCAGTATACTTGTTCTCTAACAAGCACTTGTATACATGCACTGGCATCACTATGCCGATGCTTATAGTGTTAGACATTTTCCTCATGCGAGCATGCATCATATGCACGACCCTTATTAGACTACTCAATGTTCTATCTCAAAAAACCCTTGACTCATAACTTATTTAAAACCAAATCCTTAGAGGCATATTCTATGATCGCCATCATCGCGTATCCATGCCCTGTAGCTAAGTTTGGTCTAGGGACTTTATCTAGTTAACATGTATAATTAAAGCTAAAGAAAATATCTATTTATTGACATGATTTGAAAAAGATTATTTTACAAATACAAGAGTATAAAAGATGCGCTCGTTGGACATTACTCTAACAATCTCCTACTTGCCCTAGTGCCAATTTTCCATGTACTTCTAACCCATCTTCTCAAGATGTCCATCAAATACCTTTTGTGCTAGGTGTTTGGTCAGTGGGTCTACTACATTTCTGTTGAAGCAACTCTTTCCAGTACGACGTCTTCTCTGCCAATGATTTCTCTGATCAAATGGAATCGCCTCATAATTTGCTTGGATATTTGATGAGATCTTGGTTATTTTTCTTGTACAATAGTCCCGTTGTTCTTGTTATATCAATATAGGATCAACAACGGATGGAACTATACCCAACCTTTGGACAAAGTTCCTTATCTGAACAACTTCCTTTGTTGCATCACATGCAGCATTGTATTTAGCCTTAGTGGTGGAATCCATGATTGTTTCTTACTTAGAACTCTTTTAACTGGCCACACCAGTGTTTTGGGTGAATATGTATCCAGCCATCAACTTTGAGTCATCTATATCAAACTGAAAACTAGAATTAGTATAACCTTCTAGTTTCAGTTCTCCAAGGCCATTTATAAGAAATATATCCTTAGTCCTTCTCAAGTACTTAAGGATCATCTTTATGGCTTTCATTGCTTCTTGCCTAGATTGGACTGATAACTACTTGTGACACTCAAAGCATGTGCAACATCAAGCCTCGTACATAGTTATGCTTTCAATAACGGATGCATAAGATATTTGGGTCATCCTTTATCTCTCCTCAGGAGTCTCAGGGGATATAGACTCCAAGAGAGAAACACCATGACTCATTGCAAGAATCCTCATTTTGATTTCTCCGTGCTAAACCTCTGTAGCATTTTATCTATGTACATGGATTGGGATAGTCCGATCATTCTCTTTGATCTATCTCCGTAGATCTTTATTCCAAGAATAAAAGATCCTTATCGTAAATCTATAATTGAGAACTGGTTAAACAACCAAGTCTTATTTGATTGCAACATGCCTACATCATTACCATTGAGTGGGATGTCATCAACATACTGCACAATAAATGTCACTGCCCTCCTACTAACCTTCTTGTTGACATAAGGTTCATCTAGGTTTTTGTGGAAATTAAATGATTTGATTGCCCTTGTCAAACCAAATTTTCCAGCTCTAGGAAGCCAACTTGAGTAATTAAATATATTTCTAAGTTTGCAAAAAAAAATCTCACTCCTTTTGGATATGAAGCCTTCAGGTTGCCTTATAAAAATCTCATCCTTCATATTTCCATCAAGGAATGCGGTCTTCATATACATCTGTCATATCTCGTAGTCATAATATACTGATATGGCTAGCAAAATTTGAATAGATTTTAGCATCGCTACTGGCAAAAAAATTTCCTCATAATCAATTCCTTACTTTTGATTATAACCTTTTATGACTAGTCATGCTTTGTAGGTCACCACATTTAATCCAAGCTTCTGTTTGTAGACTCATTTGCTGCTCATGGAAGCTATTACCTATGGTGGGTCCACCAATGTCCATACCTTATTAGAGTACACCGAGTCCATATTGAATTGCATATCATCTTGCCAACTTCCCGAGTTGATGTTAGATATCGCCTATCCATAATTCCTTGGATCACTATCCAAGAGGAGAACCTTCTCGTTGTTCTCTAACAAAAAGTTATATCCCTAACTAGCTTTGAGATCCTTTCAATTCTCTTAGAAAGTTGCGTGTCAGAAGGCCTAGCCTTAACAGTTGGTCTATTGCTTCATCTGTTGGGTCGTTTTAATGTTCTTGAACTTTTTCAAGTTCCATGACTCCACCATTTTTATCTAATAGAAATTCCTCCTCTAAGAATGTGGTATTCCTCGAAACAAACACCCTTTATTTAGAGAAGTCCTAGAAGAAGTATCCAATGGATTTCTCTGGATATCCCACAAACTTGCATAAATTGAATCTCATATCCAATTTATGTCCTACTTGCTACTTCACGTAAGCAACACACTCCCATACCCTAAGGTATTTTAAGGAGAGTGGTTTCCCACACCACATGTCATATAGTATTTTTAGGTACCAACTTTGATGGCACTCTACTCAATAGATATGTCGTCTTTTCTAGGGCATAACCCTAAAATGAAAGAGAAAGTCTAGTGAAACTTATCTTCAATCGAGCCATGTCTAATAAAGTTCGATTTCTACGCTCCGCAACTCCATTAAGTTGAGGAGTAGCAAGAGGAGTCTATTGAGAGAAAATCCCATTCTCTTTTAGATAATCAAGAAACTCTATGCTCAAGTATTCACCTCCTCGATCTGATATAAAAGCTTTGATACTTAGCCCAATCTATTTCTCCACCTTGCACTTGAATTCCTTGAACTTTTCAAATGCTTTAGATTTGTACCTTACACATAACCATACCTAGAATAATCATCCGTAAATGTTATGAAGTATTGATAGTTCCCACGAGCATTAACACTTAGTGACCTATATACATCTGTATGGATCAAATCCAATAGACCTCCGACTTGCTCCACTTGTCCAACAAATGGTGATTTGGTTATCTTTCTCTTGAGACATGATTCCCATGTAGGCATTCCTTGCTTGATCTTAGGATTGAGCATTTGGGCCAACTTGTGGATTCTCTTCTTATAGATGTGACCTAATCTAGCATACCATAAGAATTTGGAACTATGATTATCTAATTTCGTTTTATTTTATTGAACATGGAAAATGGAGTTATGGAGAGTTATAGATGTTGGGTTCATTTATAATCGTAGGGGTATTCGCAGCGGAAAATTAAATTTTTTATCAAACATAAATTTAACCCCTTTGATTCGGAAGTGATTTTAACGATCACATGAAGTTATTCCCAAAATACGAAAATCGTACAAGTTTAAAAACATACTTATTTTGAATTTAAAGCAAGTCCAATAATCATTTGCAAAGTTTAAGTGATTTTTTTCAAATATTTTGATTTACTCATGATGGACTTAGGCAAAAATTGCTCCTTTCTTCTAATTGTGATGCTTATTTGATCCAATGAAATATTATCTTCCAACTTGCTCACAAAATGTGTTGTCTGGTTTTATTTTGGCTCTTTTTGATATCTTTTTGTTCATTGATCCTCTAACACACAATATTAATAAAACTATACGCTTATTCAAGTGAATATATAAATAAATATAAAATTGAATTATACATTTCGTGCACTCCGGTTGTTGTAGGGAATGAAGCAATCAATTGCTTATCCTGGACTATCAGAACTTACAGGGATCCAAGTGTCTCCCCTCTATCAGGTCCACAATACGAAAGAGCAACACCAATCAAAAGGATTTGCTAGTATCCTTTTAATTGTTTACTAATCTAGAATCGGAGTATATTTTCAAGAACAATAAAGATTGATTCTTTAAGTTCTTGAAACAATAATATGAAGAGAATAACAAGAAATTAATTTTCTTTTTCTTTCTTTTCTTTTCTTGGAGAGTAAAAATAGAAGACTTTAAATAAAATATTTTTTGCTCAAATTTTTGAATTTAATTATGTAATTTTCATCCCTCATATATATAGGGCTAAAATTTTTAATCCTTTTCCAACTCTTGGAAAGTTTTTTTAATTTTGAACTATTTCAAAACCTTATCTTGGAAGGATTCTAAATCTTCCAAGAACTCTTCTCTTTTCTCTCTCCTATTGTATGCGGACTAATTTGAGACTACATTAATCATCAAAATTGTCTACATACATTGTTGATATTAATTTGAACTCTTCAAATAATATCAAGATAGATATATATCATATATATATATACTATAATTATATTAAATCTTAGTGGCCTATTTTATCCCATAAAATTGGTCACTATATTTATTTATCTATAAATATATTAATTAAATAAATCATATTTATTTAATTTATTATCTTCATACTTTAGTGGGCTTCTTAATTGATTCACATTTATTTTGGGCTTGAACTCAAAAATCTCCAAATCAATTCAATTGATTCAATCCTAATTTAATCAATCCAATTGATTAATTTAATTTACTCGGCTTCCTAATCAAATTAGGTCAATTAAATAATCCAATTACTTAATTGAATAATTTAATTTAACCATTAAATTAAATAGAACCCTTAATTAATTAATTGATCAGTATTAATTAATTAATTTCCAACCATTGGATAAAATCTAAAATTAGAAATGTTACTTTCCATAAAGATGTGTGACCCTCTTAGATTCACTACTAAGCTAGTAGTGGGTTTGCAACATTTGCAACTTATGAATAACAATTATTTCAATTAATTAATCCAATTAATTAATCCGCTTGGAATCAACTCCTTAATTCCAAAAACCTCACTATCCATGAAAACACCTAGCAAGTAATCATGGCAAACTAGTCTTAGGTGAAATAGCGAGTAAACCTATTTCAGCTGCGAGTACCATACACGTACGGTCCTTTCGACAGCTAATCTCCTGATTGAATCTAAGGCATAGATTATAAGTTGAAACCCTAAATGATTCAATAACTGTGATCCCATTTGAAGTTTCAATAATTCTTGATGAATCACAATTCATACTGCCTTGGCCAAGGTCTTTGAATCACGAACTATGAAAACACAGGAGATTTCCTTGTTTAAAAAGACAAGTGTCGAATTCTATGTTGGCCACTGACAAACCTCCATGCACACCAGTGCAACACCCAACATACCCCCTTTGTGATTGTCAAGCAATCAGAAGATATATCAAAGTGCTGCAGGATGCACATAAGGCTACCATCGTGCCTCAAGTCTGAGGACTAGTCGTGTACTATCACAACATAGAAATTCTTATTTCGACGGGCAAAGCCTCCAACTAAGAATTTCTTGCGGGCCATATTCGGTGTACTTGTTCCCTAACAAGCACCCACATACATGCACTTATGTCTCTATGCTAATGCCAATGGAATGTGACATCCTCGTCTCACGAGCATGCATTATATGTATGAGTCTTACTGAGTTATTTGATGTCCATCTCAAAAAGCTCTCAACTCGGAACTTATTTAAGACCAAAGCCTTAGAGGCATGTTCCATGATCGCCATCATATGCGCGACCATGCCTCATAGCTAAATTTGGTCTAAGGACTTTATCTAATATGCAGAAATAAAAAATACAAGACATAAGATAAAGAAAAATGCCTTTTTATTAATATGATTCCCAATAAGATTGTCTTTACAAAAGCAAAAGAGTATAATACACCCAATCTAATTGGGGCGTTGGGCATCCTACTCTAACAATCTCCCACTTGCCCTAGCTCCAATTGCCCATGTATCTAAGGCCCATCTTCTCAAGATGTCCGTCGAATATCTTCTGTGTTAAGGGCTTAGTAAGTGGGTCTGCTACATTTTCTGTTGAGGCAACTCAATCCACAATGACGTTGCCTCTACCAATGATCTCTCTAATCAAGTGATATGTCTCATTATGTGCTTGGATCTTTGATGAGATCTTGGCTCTTTTGCTTGCGTAATAGCTCCATTATTATCACAGTAAATCATAACTGGATCAACAATGGATGGAATTACACCCAACCCTGGATGAAATTTCTAATCTAAACAGCTTCTTTTACTGCACCTGATGCAGCAATATATTTAGCTTCGGTGGTAGAGTCTGCAGTCGTCTCTTGCTTGGAACTCTTCCAACTGACCGCACCACCATTCAAGGTGAATATGTATCCGGACATGGACTTTGAGTCATCTATATCGGACTGAAAACTAGAGTCTGTATATCCCTCCAGTTTTAGTTCTCCATTGCCGTATATCATAAAGATATCCTTAGTCCTTCTCAAGTACTTGATGATCATCTTAACGGCTTTCCAGTGTTCTTCCCCTGGATTGGACTGATATCTACTCGTGACACTCAGAGCATTTGCTATATCAGGCCTTGTACATAACATTGCATACATTATGCTCCCTATTGCAGAAGCATAAGGTATGCGAGCCATCCTTTCTCTCTTTTCAGGTGTCTTAGGAGACATAACTTTAGAGAGTGAAACCCCATGACTCATAGGCAGGAATCCTCTCTTGGATTCCTCCATGTTAAACCTTTTTAGCACTTTGTCTATGTACGTGGACTGGGATAGTCCGATCATCCTTCTGAATCTATCTCTATAGATCTTTATCCCTAGGATAAAAGATGCATCTCCCAAGTCCTTCATGGAAAACTGATTAGATAACCAAGTCCTCGTTGACTACAACATCCCTACATCATTCCTAATGAGTAGGATGTCATCAACGTAGAGCACAACAAATATAACTGTACTCCCACTAACCTTCTTGTAGACACATGGTTCATCCAGGTTCTTATGAAAGTCAAACGTTTTGATCGTTTCATCAAACTGGATGTTCCAACTCCTCGAAGCTTGTTTAAGTCCATAAATGGATCTCTGGAGCTTGCAAACCTTTTGCTCGCTCCCACTGGATATGAAGCCTTCTGGCTGCTTCATATAGATCTCTTCCGTAATGTTTCCATTAAGGAAAGCGGTCTTCACATCTATTTGCCATATCTCATAGTCATAATATGCAGATATGGCCAACAGTATTCGTATGGATTTAAGCATCGCTACTAGTGAAAAAGTTTCCTCATAATCAATTCCTTGCTTCTGAGTATAACCTTTTGCTACCAATCGTGCCTTAAATGGTCGCTACCTCTCCATCTACTCCAAGCTTCCGCTTGTAGACCCATTTGCGGCCAATGGGAATAATTCCCTGTGTTGGTTCACCAAAGTCCATACCTTGTTGGAGTACATAGAGTCCATTTCGGACTGCATCGCTTCTTGCTACTTCTTCGAGTCGATGTCAGACATCGCCTCTCCATAGCTTCTTGGGTCATTATCTAAGGGGAGTTCCTCTTCTTTGTTCTCTAACAAGAAGTTGTACCTCTTAGGTACCCTTAAGACCCTTTCGGATCTTCGAAGAGATTGTGCCTTAGAGGGTCCAACATCAGCTGGTGTACCATTCACTGCGTCAGTGGGGGTGTTCTGTGGTTCTTGAACCTCATCAAGTTCTATGACATTGCCACTTCCATCTAAAAGAAATTTTTCTTCAGGAAGGTAGTATTCCTCGAAACAAACACCTTTTGTTCCGTGGCATCATAGAAATAGTATCCAATAGACTCCTTTGGATACCCCACAAACTTGCATAAGTTGGATCTCATATCCAGCTTATCTCCACTAGCTGCTTCATATAAGCAGCACACCCCCATACCCTGAGGTATTTATAGAAAGGCGCATTTCCACAACATCTCATATGGTGTTTTGGGCACGGCTTTAGATGGCACCCTATTCAATAGGTATGCCGCCGTTTCTAAGGCATAGCCCCAGAATGAAAGAGGTAATGAAGTGAAGCTCATCATAGATCGAACCATGTCCAACAAGGTTCGATTCCTGCATTCCACAACTCCGTTGAGTTCGGGAGTAGTAGGAGGAGTCCACTGTGAGAGAATCCCATTCTCTTTTAGATAATCTAAAAATTCTGTGCTTAAGTATTCACCTCCTCGATGAGATCGAAGAGTTTTTATACTTAATCCAGTTTGTTTCTCTACTTCAGTTCTGAATTCTTTGAACTTTTCAAATACTTCAGACTTGTACCTTAAAAGGTACACATAACCATACATAGAGAAGTCATCGGTAAAGGTTAAGAAGTAGTTATATCCCATGGGCACTAACATTTAGTGGCCCACATACATCTGTATGGATCAAATCCAATAGATGCTTGGCTCGCTCCACTTGTCCAACAAATGGAGATTTGGTCATCTTTCCTTTGAGGCAGGATTCACAAGTTGGTAGTTCTTGCTCTTTCGTTAGATCAAGCAATTGTGCCAATTTGTTAATCCTTTTCTCAGAAATATGTCCTAATCTTGTGTGCCACAGGCTCATTGAACTATGATTATCTAATTTTCTTTTATTTTGTTGAATTGTGAAAATGGGGTTATGGGGATAATAATATATAAACAATTTGTCAAAGAACGAGAATATATAAAATCAGAACGTTTGAAAATGGAACAATTTTCATTCTCAATGGTAAATCTAAACCTTCTCTATCCAAAACTGGAATAGAGATAATGTTCTTAATAATATCCGGAACAAAAAGACAATTATTTAAAACTATTACATAACCATTCTCTAAAGCCAGATTAACGGTCCTATAGCTAATGCAGCAACTCTTGCTCCATTTCCCATCCTAAGGACTGTCTCTCCTCCATCCAGCTTCCTACTTCTTGTCATCATCTGCAAATCATTGCAAATATGTGAGCCACAACTGGTATCTAATACCCAAGAAGTATTGTTAACCGATAAGTTAACTTCAACAAAAATATATACCTAAACTCTTCAGGCTTGCAAGATACTCCTTGCAATTCCTCTTCCAGTGCCCTGATTTGCCACAGTAAGGCACTTGTCATTGGCTTGAGAAGAAACCTTTTTGATACCGCCTTAGCTTTCAGCTTGTTGGGTTTAGAGGAACCCTTTCCTTTCTTCTTCCTTTCTTGGGCTTTTTAGCCTTTGATCCGGAAGAAGATCCAACAAGCAGAATTGGCTTGTCCTTTTTCATGGTGGACTCAGCCGTCTTTAACATGTTCACAAGCTCAGCGAGACTAGTCTCCATGTTGTGCATGTTAAAGTTGACAACAAAGGTGTCAAATGATGGAGGCAGAGACTGAAGCAGAAGGTCCGTATAGAGTTCGTTCTCCATAACGACTCCAAGGAACGCCAGCCTTTCAATAAGGGCTATCATCTTCTGTGATACCCGAGCCTCTTACTACTCACATGCCCAAATATGATTCATGCATTACATGTTAATTTTATATGCTATTTGTATTTCTATTGACATTGCATAATTTATTTCATTTTATACGACATTCTTGAATATTAAACTTAATTCTGAAGCTCTTGCACGATATTAGTTATTGAATTTCTTAATCTAAGTAGTTGATTTTATATTGAAATAAGAAGAAAATGAGGTGGATCAATATTAGATATAGATGGGATATATAGGTTATAATTTTGGAAGTGCTAAAAGTGTTACTAGTAACCTTATACGTTTTAATTTGATTTGATCAAGTTATTTCAAAAATATATATTTGTAAATTAGCATACTTGGGATATTGGACATGATATAATATGATTTAAGTGTCATATTACAAGGCCCTTATATGCATATGATTTTAGAAATGCAAACTAGATAATTCTTTAAGAATCGGATGTGAATCGGTTTGGAGATCGAATGAACGGACATAGGAATTACCTATGAGAATGAATGGTGATTAAGATAGGTTGCAACCAAATAAAAATAGATGAGACACACAAGATTAGGGCTGCAAGATAAGGGAGAAAATCAGATTTGCCATTTACTTGCCACCTCATGCTTTCTTATTAAGTTTAAGCTAACATCTCAAGCTAACACCTCAAACCCTTCACCCTTAAGCAACGACCAGACCCTCATTTCAGTATGTCGTGAAGAGAGCTGAACTTGGGAAGCTATATCCGTGATTTTTAGTAATTCTATGATATGGTTACATTTATATACATGTTATATAAGTGTGGTAAAAATTTGGGAGTGATTGGATATGCTTAGGGATGTTAAAATTATCATGCAACTAAACTTGACAGCAAGAAAATATGAAAATGTGAATCTGCCACATTTGATCACTTAGCATGTTTCAACCTTGATATGTTGCTATTGAGTGTTAACAATTAGGTACATGCTATTAGAGTTATAATACTTCAATTACATGATGTTTGCATGCATTTAAGATGAGAAATTGAGGTATTTGAGGGGCTATATTGGGTTCTAGTTTGTGAAAGCTTGATTGTTAGCTTATAGCTTGGTGTTTAAGGTCTAGTATGAGATTTTGTGCTTTCAACTTGCCAAATTGGGAATGGTGCTTGATGTTGGGTAATATTACGTGCTATTTTACATCTAAGGTTGGAGAGGAATACTAAACAAATTTAGACTAAGCCACCAACCAAGTGAAAGGTAAGTAAAGATTCATTTGCAACTACAATGCATAGACATAGTAGATGTGTGAATTATATGTAATATCATAAATCATATGTGCATAGTAGAGGACTCTCAATTGAGCATACATACATGGGCATTGTCATTGGCACGTGCATGCATCATATACGCGCATTGTGATAAATCTTGCATTGCACGGCATGATTGTGAGAAAGGAAAATATTTTGCTGACCACTACTAGTGCACCGAAGCATGCATGGATTTGCATGGTTTATGCATGGATTTGCAGGTTTGCGTGCATGGATTTGCATGCGTATGAGTATGCATGGATTTGCATGCTTATATGATTATTAGCCATTGGATTATGGCGGTATACAGAGCTCTTTTTCGGTGCATGGGATAGTAGCGTTGGTCAGGGGCCCAAGAAAGAAATGATTTTGAGAGAAATATTTTGATTCATAAAATTGCATTATGGGCATAGCATGTTGAGATGCATGACTCGATATTGTGGATTATTCTTTGACATGCATAATCTTTACTTGCTGAGCATTAGCTCATATAGTTTATGCATTGTAGGTGAGTACGACGATACCTGAAGCATCTTTTATTGGCTGGGCGGCGGTTGGAGCTCCTGCAGGTGTCTGAGATAGTGTGTACATGGATAATGGCCTATTGGGCTATTTTGTTGGCTTGTTATATTTTGAGTCTGTTGTATTATATTTTAGACTGGTACTATATTTCGCTTTTACAACTTTACTGTAAATAAGTATGTAAATATTGGGTTAT
The DNA here is from genome assembly GCA_019321725.1 of Paulownia fortunei. Lineage (NCBI taxonomy): Eukaryota > Viridiplantae > Streptophyta > Magnoliopsida > Lamiales > Paulowniaceae > Paulownia > Paulownia fortunei. The sequence continues at coordinate 1,184 of JAGSPU010001303.1, read as the reverse complement.
TGTGGGTGTTGTGTTTTTATATAAATATTGATCCTGCTATATACATGATATGTGTTAGAAAGTATTTTAAACAGGGTTGTGCATGTAAAAAGTGATATATCTTTTCTTAAAGTGTTAAAAAAAAAATATTCCATGCATGCACACAGGTTCTATCATGTTAAATTATAATATATATCTAGTTGTGTAGTAATGGGGGTGTTACATCTTCAATCCATGATCATGGACTGAAGAGCCCTCAGTCATTCGACATCTGAAAAGCTTTTGAGATCTGATATCTCGTCTGTCGAGTTCTTTCACCATACAACTCTTGTAGGTGAATGAGGATCCCATAAGCAGTATCTTGATCCTCGTTCTGCCTCTGCAGCTCATTTGACATCGATGCCAGCATGTAGCATCAAGCCTCCAGATTGTCATCAACATGACATAAGTAATCAGCATAATCCTCTGAAGTAATATCCTCCGGTGGTACCGAAGGAGGCACAGTGTCGAGGACATATGTCCTCTTCTCCGACTAAAGAACTATATTCAGGTTTCTTAGCCAATCGACAAAGTTAGGTCTAGATAATTTGTTTTGTTCAAGGATTGTTGCAAGTAGATTCTTTGCCATTTTAGTAGAATAATCTACAAAACATGCACGAAGCAGAAAATGAGTAAACTATGGAAAAAACATATTTATTTAGTATAAGGTCTTTAATACTAAATGTCTCCCACTATTTTCTTCGAATTCCATTACCCCTAATGAAATTTCGGGAAATTAAATTTCCTAGTGAGCTTGAGGTCCAATGAAAATATTTCACACCCCAATTTTATAAGCCCATGAAATATTTCTATCTGTAGTCAACTCTTTGATGATTGTATCACTATACAACTTTCAAGTTTGTTTTGCCTCACCTCTTCTCATATACCCCAATTTTATGAGCTCATATGGTACTAAGTGTCAAACAATACCCATCAAACATTCGTGTAGATAGAGCATCAAGATGTCCCATTACTCATGGCCAACATAATGACGATTCCATCCCACGAGCATCTCAATGCTTGGTAGAGATAACAACTTTCCAACACAAGACACCCCATGACTCATGGTCAGTGATCAAGTGCGGTACCGGTTGTCATGTCTCTATCTTTGATGGTAGGCATAGAATGATAGGTCCTACCTAACTTGTCCATTTTTGTTTGAAATC
>JAGSPU010000334.1:0-44171 GCA_019321725.1 Paulownia fortunei | reverse complement strand
CAAGTTGAAATACAAGCAAGAAAACCAAAGGAGAAGTGATTACCATCAAGTTTAACCTCAAAATCTGCATAGGTAATACTTATCTACGGTTTTGCCTTTGGTTTTTAGATTATTTTGAATGGTTTTATTATTTACTAAGAATTCAATATCTCTTATAAAATTTTTAGGAAGTTTTTAGTTAGACTTTGGTGCACAAAAAAAGGGTTTTTGATGACAAACCCTTAATAGGAAATACTTCTGGCAGAAACTGTCACCTTACTGTTTTCTTGTATTTTAGGCTTCAAAAGTGTATGGTATGTTGAATAAAACCTATAATTATTATCATTTAAATGTCCATATATGAGTTAAGATTATTGGAATGAATTTTGATTGATTAGAAATTGAAATAGAGAATGATATTGGAGAAACACTCAAACTGCCAAAGTAGCAAAATCTATTTTGGTGTGCTGTGAAGGAGATTAAATTAGGGGATCTAAATCCATTAGTTTTGGCAAGAGTATAAACCTGGTTGTCTCTGTGTATATGTTATATAATTATGGTAAAAATATGGAGAGATTGAATATACGTAAGGGTGCCAAAACCATTAATGTCATGAAGTACGCAAAACTGTCGCCATAGGAAAAATCTATTTCAGTATGCTGTGAAGGGAGCTGAACTTGGGAAGCTATATCCGTGAGTTTTAGCTATTATATGACATGGTTACATTATTTTTGATGTTAGCTAAGTGTGATAAATATTGGGGAGTGAATGAATATGTCTAAGCGTGTCAAAATCATCATGCAAATTAATGTAACAGGAAGAAAATGTGAAGTGGTGAATCTGTCCCATTTGGTTCATTAACATGTTCCAGCATAGATATGGTGCATTTGATCCCTAACATTTAGGGAAATGTTGTAAGAGTTATAAGACATCAATTAAGTAAGGTTAGTATATATTTAAGATGCGGAACAAAGGTGCATAGAAGGTTGTATTCGGTTATAGTTTCTAAGTGGTAAGGTTGTTTAGTTAAATTGAGATTCAAGATCTTTATACTACATTAGGTATAATAAACTTGTTAATTGAGGATGGTAATTGATATCTTGTATTTTTACAGATTGTTTCACATCTAGGGTTGGGGGGTAATACTTAAGAAACCTAGAAGTAATACATAACCGATCAAAGGAAAGTAAAAATTCATTTGCAACCACAATATATAGACATAGTAAATGTGTATTTATCATAGATCATACGTGCGTAGTAGAGGGCACGCATTACTATCATTCATGTCCATTGAGCATACATACATGGGCATTGGCACGTGCATGCATTATATACAAGTGTTGTGATAAATCTTCCATTGCACGTCATGATTCTGAGAAAGAAAAATATTTTACTGACCACAACTAGTGCACCGAAGCATGCGTACAAGTGTGCATAGATTTACATGCTTTTATGATTATTGGCCATTAGATTATGGCGATGTGCAGAGCTTTTTTCCGGTACATGGGATAGTAGCATTGGTCAGGGGCCTAAGAAAGAAATGATTTTGAGAGAAATATTTTGATACATGAAATTGCATTGTGGGCATTGCATTTTGAGATGTATGACTTAATATTGTGGATTATTCTTTGACATGCATAATCTTTACTTGTTGAGTGTTAGCTCATATAGTTTATGCATTGTAGGTGAGTTTGGTGATACTTGATACCATGGACTTACTAGGCAAGCTGTTGGGGTTCCTACAGGTTTTGAAGATCAGTGTACATGAATGACGATCTGTTGGGTTGTGTTGTGGGCATATTTTAATTTTTACATTCATTATTATTATGTAAAGTGCTGACTATATATAAACAGTAATTTTTCTATATACAGGGTTATATGTGAGAAAATACTTTACTGTTTCTCAAAGTGCTACATTTGACAAAAGTAAATAAATATATATATATATACACACACACATGCACACACATGTGTTACCTTGTTAAAATTATTGTTATACCAATATCTATATTTAGTGGTGGGGGTATTACATAAAGAACCATTTAGTGGTTGTAATATTCAACTTTAATTTCTTCTTTTATTTTATTTAGTTTTAATAAGTTTGTAAGAATCATGATGTTGGAAAACACTTAGTGCTTGTTTAATTTCAATATGAATAAAATCACTTTTATCAAGGCTTGGAAGGCTATCTTAATGGAGTTATGAATTGATATTATATTGTGATTGAAATATCTTTTTTTATTGTGATGGGCATATACTATATTTATAATACTTATTGAGAGTTGGCCAATTTCAAGTTAATTTTTAATTATTGCAATTAAGACCGAGATGTGTGGTTGTAGTAAAAGATCAAGTAGCATATGCCTTTAGCTGACCCTTATAGAGATATAGATATAGGTACGTGTGGTAGTCATAGGTATGAAAATCGAAAGTTAGTGAAATTCACAAAGCTCAAGGCACTCTTAGATTTTATCCAATTTGAGAGACAACACCAATTACATTTGGAAAACCCACCGTCATATAGCCCAAATCATTTTTAATCACAATTAAGTTAGGTTCATAATCACATAGGATGACTGACCAATCCCTTGACTCTCCTTAGTATTGAATTTAATCCATCAATCTCCTTGGGTTTTAGTAGTTTTTGTTTAATTTGTTAGTTCTTTTATTTTAATTAAATCACCACTAAAATCGTTAGTATAACATAGGTAATCTATATTTGGTAAGCACACATACACTCTCTAGGGATACGGTACTATACTCACTCTTTATTACTTATTGACACTATGCACTTGCGATTTGTTACTATTTATTTTGGGATCACCAAGTTTTTGGCGTTGTTGCCGAGGAGCGTATTTTTATGTGATATCAAAGTTGATTGTCTAGTTGTAGTTTGACTATTTTATTTTCTTTATTTATATTTCATTGCTTTTAATTTTGTTTTCTTTCTCAGTTTTTTTTGTGTTTGTTCAAGTTACATTAAGAGTTCTTGTTTTTCATTGTAAGTGTTGTTGGTGCATGACCCGGTAATGAAATATGGTACTGAAATCAAATAAATATTGAATCTAACCCTTAGTTATTCAAAAGCAAATACACTTCCACAACAATCACACTCAAGTATGTGTATGAATAGACCATTGTCAATGGTGATGAAACCATGTATGATTCAAATAAGTGAATTTCCATAGAACCTCACAAAAGCTATTACCCGATCTCTAATGAAAGAGTCAAACATCATATGCTCCTTTTTTGGCACACATCTCCACTACACAGAAAGCACCATATGAAATCAAAAGGTCTTTAACAATGGTTGTAATGGGGTCAAGGGAGTAGTGTGTGGCTTAATAAAGAAAGGAATATGATGCAATAAAGGTTCTAAAAATTTCATGGAATGAAAGACATAAATCTCATCAATGAATGATTCTCATAATTCATAAATTTCAACATCAGGGCCTAATATCATTGTGTTGGATCTTTTTCATCATTCTCATCAACTTTGCAATATCCCATTTTTAGTTGCAACTCACAATAATTTTTTTTTCAACATTTTGCAAATTTTTTCCTTCTTTTCTTTTTTCTTTTTTTGTGTATATATATTTTTTTCAATTTTTTTCACTTCTTTTCTTCTTCTTTGAGTTTCCCCACACTTATTTTCTATTTCAACCTAAATTTCTTTTGCAAGCTCACCTTGTCATTGAATTGTCTCTCAAGTTCTAATTCATTATTAGAACAAAGGAGGATAATAATGTATTTAGGTTAGGTAAGAAGATATGGTTACCACTGAAAAAACTTATTCAATAAAAGGCTCAAAGTGGCTCACTATGGAGGATGTTGCCTTGGAACATCACATGGTGCTAAAAAGCCTAGTACATTAATCATTTTTCAAGTGATGCTTAATCAGCCGTTCGCCCGACAAACCTCAGGAAGAATTCTAATATTCAACTCCCACATATCAAAACCCATATGATAATTAAAGTGAGGGTATAAGAACTATCTAGTTTGACATGCTTGTCTCCATACCGAATAACATAGCTATTTGTGCGAAAAGAGTTGAGTATGATCGTCACGAAAATATATCAAATAAAGAATAACATCAAAGTTCAAAATAACACGTATCATCAAACACAACCATATCATTCATACTCAATTCTCATCATAGAAGTTGGAAGAGTACCTAGGACTCAAAAATTTAAAAACTAGACACAAATAAAACAAAACAAGAAAAAATATAAGTAAAAAAAACTTAAAAAAATCTAAGTCCTAAATCCTGCCCTCCATACTTAATTCTTATATTATCCTTAATGTAAGCTTAAGCTACTAAAATAAAAAATTAAATGTAATAGGGTTGGATTGCTATACACAAAACAAAGCAAAACAAAAGAACTAAATGAAATAAAATGGATAGAAAGAAAATAGGATGAGAGTTAGAGAGATCAAATCTATGATTGTAAGCTCTCAAAGCCTTCTTTTCCATCCATTGGATTACCTCTCAATAAGCATTTGGTTTAACATTCTCAGCTCAACATCACTTTATTTTTCGCTTATCAACATATGCTAATATTTCCATCATCCATCCAATCACCGTCTTATAATTTTGAAGCACTCGAATAAGTTCGTCCTTTTGTACTTGAGTGAGATCTTTAGCAATGCTAAGTAGTGGTATTTCTTTCTTACTCAAGTAGACATATTTGAGATGGTTCGGGATTAATTTATGCTCTATTGTAGGCGTATCATTTTCCCATCCCCCAGCACTTGCACATCTAGCTTCATTTCCTTCAAATTCTCTACTTGGAGATATTTTTGTAAAACAACCTCCACTCCATCATTGCCATTCAAGTCAACCATTTGTTGTGACTTGGGACCAATAATGTCAACTGCAGAAACAACATGTACGTCACTAGGATATCTCATGGCTTCTCAAATATTAAAATTATAATCTCTCCATCAAACTCCATAGTAAGGGTGCCATCTTGAACGTCAATCTTAGCTCAGGCTGTCTTCATGAATGGTCTCCCCAAAAGAATAGGTGTAGGATTGGGGGATGTGTCATCCTCCATTTCAAGAACATAAAAATCAGTTGGGAAAACCAATTCATTCACCTGCACCAGAGCATCTTCCACAACCCCTAATGAATAAGTATTAGATCTATCAGCTAATTGTATGATAACACCAATTTTTTTAAAGGTCCTAGATTTAGAGAAGCATAAATAGAATATGGAAAAACATTAATTGATACTTTTAAATCTAACATGCATTTTTCAAATCTAGTCTTACCAATGGTACGAAGGATGGTGAAAGTGCTTGGATCCTTACACTTTGGAAGGAGTTTTTGTTGAAAAATCGTCGAAACATTTTCCCCCACACTTACTTTTTTATCTGCTCTTAACTTCCATTTATTGGTGCATAGCTCGTTGAGAAATTTGGTATAACGTGGCACTTGTTTGATGGCATCAAGAAAAGGGGTGTTTATCTCTATTTTTTGAAAAGTCTCAAGGATCTCATTTTCCTGCTCTTCTTTCTTAGACTTTTCTAACCTGTTAGAAAAAGGTGGAGGTGTTACATAAGTATGAGAGAGATATATAGGAATGGTTACCAACTTTGGATTCTCCTTGACTATGGGTGGTAGAGAAGTAGGAGAGTGAGCCTCATCTAATAAAGGGATGGTATTGCATGACTCGTCCTTCTCAATCTTATTGGATACTCATTTTGTTGGTAAGGAATGAGACTCTAATTACTTTTTGATTCTAAGAGTCATGGCACTTGCATTTTTCTTAGGATTCACCACGGGTTGGGAATGCAACTTACTCAATCCTTGTGTTTCTAATTAGTTTAAGCTAGTGGCCATTTACCCCACTTGATTCTCAATATGTTGGAGATAGGTTTGTGTGGTTTGTTGAAATTATATAGTGTTGGTAGCAAGTGTTTTCATGGGATCCTCTAAGGATGCACTTGATTGTTGTGGAGATTGGAAAGTAGGTTGCACCTTTGGTTGGAGAAAACCCGACGGTTAGTTTGGCATTTGAAATGGAGCAGGTTGTTATTGTTGGTTCCCATATCCTAAATTGGGATGATCTTTCTATCTTTCATTATAAATGTCGGAAAAAGGATCACATCTTTGCCTTGGTTGAATAAGAAAACCACCAATCACATTTGCTTGCTCCATAGAACCTTCTTGGAGGGATGGGCACATATCCGCGAAATGCCCTACCATGTAACATACTCCACATGTTTTAACTTGTTACCCTGTAGCTATTTGTTGCACTAAAGATGTGCGGTATGAGAGCTTTTGCTCAAGAAGTGATGTGTTCCACCCCATTAACACTCTTAGGTAGCGGCGGTGGATCATTGCAAGTGATGAATTATTGAGAATTTGTAGTCATGTTTGAAATTAGATTCCTTGCTACCTCAGGTGTTTTGTCGACTAAAGCCCCTCCACTTGCAGCATCAATTATGCTTCTTTCCATTGGCATAAGCCCATCATAGAAATATTGGATAAGAAGTTGATCACTGATTTGATGATGAACACAACTAGAGCACAACTTCTTAAATCTTTCCCAATACTAATAGAGAGATTTCCCACTGTATTATCGAATCCCATACATTTCATTCCAGATGCCCCTTGTCTTGGATGCTGGAAAATACTCTCAAGAAACACCCTTTGCATTTTATTCCATGTGGTAATTGTGCCAAATGGTAGATAATAAAGTCACTCTTTTGTCGAATCCACTAATGAGCTTGATGTTTTCTTCTAAAATGCCTGTCGGTTTCAAACTAGTGCACACGACATGAAATTCTTTCAAGTGTTTGTTTGGATCCTCACCCAAAACCATGGAATGTGGGCAAAAGATGAATCATCAAGGATTTGTGTTCAAGTTCGACTTCCAAATTGGGATAGCTGATACATAATGGTTGATTCTTCGAATTGGGAGCAACCAACTCCTTTAATGTTATGTGAATACCATTTTAAGACTTTTGAGTTGATAAGGAGTTTCAAAATTAGGAGGAAAAGCTTCAAACTCGAGCTTGGATGGAGCATTGATTAGGGGTATAGGTGGAAGTAGTGGTAATGGTGGCAGCAGTGCATTCAAATTAATTCGAATATGCTCAAGTCTTAGCTTCAAATCCTCCAATAACATAAAAATCTAAAAATAACAAGAAAACAAACTAAATTAAACTAACAAAAATAATTAAGTAGAGTGAAATGAAAAACTAAAAAGGATAATGAATTAATTAAATACTTGATCCTCCACAACGGCACCAAAAACTTGGGTCGATTGTCTCACGCCTACCAAATTTAAACTTTAATCTTCAAATATTTTTTTAACTAGTATAGAGTGAGTAAGAATCGATTCCATAAGGATCAAGGCTAATTGATTTACTATCGACTCAATAACTAAGAAATTTGACTTCAAAATTATTAAACCTAAAATTAAGACTTAACAAGTAAACTATAGAAATAAACAACAAATAATTAAGGGGGATTGAGTTGATTAACTAAGTCATAGAAATTAAAACTAATTAAAATGCAAAGCAATGAAAATTAAAACAAGTAACAAGTGGTTAAAGGTAGGTTCAGGTTTCTTTCGCCGCCACTAAATAATGGATTGTAATTTGATGTCAATATTATTACAACTTGCCATTAAAATTATCAATCGTAGGTAATAACAAGCTCTATTACTCCAATCTTTCCTTAATTGTTCATTAGGTAAAACAAGTTCTCTACCTAATTCCCTACCCGTCAAACAACCTAGATCAAGTGCTATATATTTAATTCAATTGATTCCTTAAAACAAGAAAGATAGATTTATTTAAACAACAATCACACAAGCTCGATTCATTCAACTTAGATTATGTTTTTCATTGTAATTAATAAAAATATTCCATAATCATTAATTATAATTTACCACACATGATTAGAAATTCAAGACAGTTATGAATCTAAACTCTTTAATCTAGTTGTGGGGAATTCTCAAATTTAATTTGGTTGTGCACCCAAACAAAGCAAGAAAATACCCATTAAGACATTAAACATATAAAAATATAAACAACTTCAATTTAAAAGTTGATCAATAATACTAAAAATTTAATTACAAGAACCCATATTTAGGGCTTCAAAATTAACTTCAACCAAAAAGGAATTCTAGCCTAACATGATAAAAATGACAAGAAAATTAAAACTAATAACATTGGAAGCCAAAGAAATTTAAAAGTTGAAGAAGATAGTTGAGGTTGATGGTGGATTATGGATATTTCCTCCTCCAAGCATCTTCCACTTCGTCTTCCCTGATGCCCAAGACCCCAAGATTACTTCCATAGGTGAATGAATTCTAGAGACTGAGTGAGAAATGGTATGTGTGTTGAGAGGACAGTGTTTGAGAAAAGTGTGAGATGGTGTGTGTAAATTTGTTGTAGAGTGTGTAATGTTTGTTGTGATTTTAGGAATCTAGAGTGTATATGTGGATATGTGTGATGTATTATATGTATATAGTTTATACATATCAAAAAATGGGTCATAAGTTGTGAAGGACCACCACTTGTCACCAATCCAAGCAAAAACAATCAATTTTGTTACACGGATGCACTTGGGCTCCCTGTTTTGGTGCCTAATCACTTGAATCAGATCTATATCACATTTATGGAGAACGTTATGCTAAAAATATGAAAACTTATATATCTAAAAGTTTTAGTACACTTTTAACTCTTTAACTGAATTATTCTCTTTGGAATTAATTGAATTGGAATAAGTTGTCAACATGAAAGTTGTAGATCTATCACTTATCTTTTCAATAAGCCAAGAATCATATCAATAGGATTTAGCAGAAATTTATACCAAAAATATAAACACTGCTCCAATGGCACCATTTCGATGAAATTTAACCTAAAAATTCTTGATTCAATTTCATTTTCGCTCATTTTCAATCTCTTGATTCTCAAACTCCTATCACACATAAAACATTAGTACAAACCTAATATTAACAAGAAAAAAAGCAAGAAAGACATAGAGAAATTGATATAAAATATATAAAGTTATGTACTTATCAATATACACATTAGATACACCTATACATCACTAACCATATGATGCTTTTGATAGATACACTATACACACAATTCGCACATATATTCAATTCACACATCATACAACTATAATTTTTTTACCCACACACACTCTACATCTAAATTCTCACACACTTTTCTCTCCACAAAAACACCCATTTTCCTATACATCTCCATACACTACACTAAGAACACACATCCCCATTACCAAGGAGCTTGGGATTTGAAGACAAGAAGATGAGGAACTTTATTAGGCATTGAAGATTTTGAAGAAGAAGAGAAGAATCACTTAGTGGTTGTAGTTTTCAACTTTAATTTCTTTTTTTATTTAGTTTTGAGAAATTTGTAAGAATCATGATGTTGGAAAATACTTGGTGTTTGTTTAATTTCAATATGAACTAAATCACTTTTGAAAAGGTTTGGAAAGCCATCTTAATGGAGTTATGAGTTGATATTCATATTGTGATTAGAATGTTGTTTTTATTGTGATGAGCATATAATATGTTTTTATTGCTTTTTGAGACTTGGCCAATTTCAAGTTGATTTTTAAATATTATAATTAAGACCGAGAAGTGTGGTTGTAGCAATAGATCGATAGTATATACTATTAACCGACCCTTATATAGATATAGACATAGGTATTTGTGGTAGTCATAGGTGTGAAAACCAAAATCTAGTGAAATTCACAAAGCTCAAGGCACTCTTAGTAGGATGACCCATAGCTAGAGATGGCGTCAGTGGCTTAATAAGGGTAGCTTTTGTTCGATTCAAGAGAGGGCACCAATTACTTTAGGAAGATCCACTGTTACATAGCCCACCACTAAAATTATTAGGTCATATATAATATAGGTAATCTATGTTTGGTAATCACACATACATTCTCTAGAGATACGATATTGTACTCACTCTTTATTACTTGTTGACACTGTGAACTTGCGGTTTGTTAGTACTTGTTTTGGATTACCAAGTTTTTGGCACTGTTACCCAGGAGTGTGTTTTTATGTAATATCAAAGTTGATTGTCTAGTTGCAGTTTGACAATTTTATTTGCTTTATTTATGTTTCATTACTTTTAATTTTGTTTTCTTTCTCATTTTTTTATGTTTGTTCAAGTTACTTTGAGAGTTTTGGTTTTTTATTGTAGGTGTTGTTGGTGCATAATCCTGTCATTTACCCAAGATTTTAAGTCATATAATCTAGAAATAGAGAGAACTCTTTGTTTGATGATAAATAAAGTAAAAAAGGAAAGAATGGCCAACAATGAGTGAGATATGGAGAATAGATCATTAGACTATGTTAAGCCTTCGGTCAATGGGACCAATTCAAGTATTAGGAGGCCAACAATATAAACAAACACTTTTGAGATTAAACCAACGATCGTTCAAATGATACAAACTTTTGTATAATTTGGTTGTTCATCGAGCGATGACCCTAATGCCCACATCGTCAATTTTTTTGATATTTGAAACACTTTTAAGTACAATGGAATGACTGATGATGTTATTCGATTGAGGCTATTTCCATTTTCTTTGAGGGACAAAGCCAAAAGTTAGCTTAATCTATTGCCCACTGGATTAATCGCCACATAGGAGGCCATGGTATAAGAATTCCTTGCCAAGTACTTTCACCTTCCACAACTGCAAAAAAAAAGAACAACACCACCACATTTATACAATTTGTGTTGGAGTCCTTATATGAAGGTTGCGAAAGGTTCAAAGATTTGTTAAGGAGATGTCTGCACCATGGTTTGCCCACATGGCTTCAAGTGCAAACATTGTATAATGACCTACCAACTACCCACTGAGTTATGATAGATACAGCCATAGAAGGCACAATCATGAGAAAAAATCCAGAGAGAGGCATACGATTTGTTAGATGAAATGACATCAAATAGTAACTGATGGCAAATAGATAGAAGTTTGGGGAAAATGGTAGTGGAAGTACAAAACATCGACACATACTCTGCCATCTCAGCTTAAATTGAAATATTAGCTAAAAATAGAGATAACATGGGTATTTAGGTAATGAAGATGCAAACCGCTGCATGTGAGTTGTGTGGAGGTAGACATTATAACACCGAATGCTAAGTGGGGAACCCATTTTCATCCTCGTTCGAGCAAGCCAATTATGTTGGGAATTTTAGGCAAGCCAACAATCCTTATTCCCAAACATACAATCCCAAATGGAGGAATCATCTAAATTTTGCATGGGGAGGTCAAGGTAATCAAACTTCTCAAATCAATCAAAGCACGACAAGACCTGGACCACTTGGTTACCCACCCCAAGAAAAGAAATCAAATTTTAAAGAACTTGTGGCTAAGTTTATTTCCTATACCAAAGTGAGATTCCAAAATAATGAGGTAACCTTACAAAATTTAGAAATTCAAGTAGGTCAAATTACGAGTATGGCCTCGGGATATGCTCAAGGAATAAAAAAATTCCAAGGCACAAGTAAATGCAATCATGTTGAGAAGTGAGAAGGAGATGGATACCGAAGTCCAAGAAGTGGAACCTCAACAAAAGAAAGAAGACAAGCCAATATGAAAGCTTAGCACTTCATCCAATCCGATCATTCTCAATGAGCCAATAATTGTTCATCCCCTTTTTCTATGGCATTGCAATTTTCTAAAAATCTTGAAGTGTTTAAGAAGTTGCATATTAATATTCCATTTGCCGATATTTTACTCCAAATGCCTAGTTATGCTAAATTCTTAAAAGAAATTTTGTCAAACAAAAGAAAATTAGAGAAAAATGTAATGGTGAATTTGACCTAGGAGTGCTCGGCGATTGTGAAAAACAACCTTTTCCTAAGCTTAAGGACCCCGAGAGTTTCTCTATCCCTTGCACTATTGGTTTAATTACTTTTCCTAATGCTTTATATAATTTAGGAGCAAGCATTAATATTATGCCTTTGTCCATTTATAAGAAGCATGGATTAGGAGAACCAAAGCCAACGATGGTGTCACTTTGACTAGCCGAATGGACTATCAAGTATTCACAAGGTATGGTTGAGGATATGCTAGTGAAGGTAGATAAGTTTATTTTTTGGTTGATTTCATTGTGTTAGATATGAAGAAAGATGTTAATGTGCCCCTTATTCTAGGTAGACCTTTTCTAATGATGAATAAAGCTTTAATTGATGTGCAACTAGAAGATTTGATACGCAGAATATGAAATGAACAAGTGACCTTTCTTGTTTCAAAAGCCTTAAACTTTCTGCTAGAAACGAACTTGTGTGGAAAAATTAATGCCCTTGACCCGTTGGCCAATGATATTTTACAACAAGCCGATTGTGAGGAGAAAAATGGTGCTTGCATCATGAACTTAAAAGAAAATAAAAAAGGTGAAATGAATGTTGATGTGTATAAAGTTAAGGGATTGAATTGTTCAGTGGAAAAATCTAAGTGTAATCAATTAGCTTGGTGGCTACACTTGAACACCTTGATCCCAAAGAAGAATTTTCAAGTGAAATTACAATTTTTAGGCAAGCCAAGACCAAGATTACGATCAACCATGCAAGGTGAGGCCCATGTGGAGAAACTCAAACCTCTTGATATGGGGTGATTAATGCCCACCCAAGCACTACTTAGGAGGAGATAACAAGCATAAGATGCCAAAATTACATCTTACCTTTTTCCAAAGAAGAGATAATAAAGTCGGGCCGACGACTATAAACTAAATACTTTTTGGGAGGCAACCCAAACCCTTTTCCTTTGCTTTTGAATAATTTTTTAATTAGGATTTGCAGCATGTTTTCATTTTAGAATTAGGCATGTTTAGTTTTTTCGTTGAGTAGTTATTGCTTTGCTTTTGTTTTTGTCTTTATTTCTGCCCTTCTCTCCTTTATTTCCTTCTTCTTAGTTATAGGTTCTCATCTCCTTAGTGGTATGTAGATCCTCATTAAACTCTGAAGGATGCATGGTTGTGGATGCACTTCTAATTGAGATAGAGTAATTCTTTTCCCTACGCTTTTTCTTGCTTTAAAATTGAAGACAATGTTTGATTTACATTTGGCAGTAGGATGGCCTCATTTGGTTATATTTTTAGTGAGAATTCTCATTTTCAGTATTTCTATTAAGAATTTATTTTTGTAATGATTTTTGTGGGCAAAGTGAAATTATGTTTAGATGAATTAATGAAAATAATATTTTATATAGGTTTGGAAATGAAAATATATTTGGTTGAGTAGTTTTGAGGGAATTTTAGTCACGAAAGTACGTGATAAAAATAAAATTATGTTTATTTATGTATTTTATAGTATTATTTTTAGAACTTTGTGAATATAACAATTTGTAAACTTGATAGTGGTGGGGTCCATTTTGAATATTTAATTTGAATATAATAATTTATTAAATTAATTTGAAAAGTGGTGGGTTCATTTAGTTTGAAAATGGTTATATATTAGTGGTAGGGTTCATTTTAAATATTTAATTTAAATATGGTATTTTATTTGTAGGAATTGTAGGTGGGGATATATTAAATAGATAAAGTTTGTAGTAGTGGGTCCCACTTGTATAATTTAGATTGAAAAGATGGGAATAGTGATTAACATGTGATAAGTTAGGGTTATTTAAAGGGTTAAAAATTGGAATTTTAGATTAGAGATGATGTTTTTTGTGGAAAAATGAGAAGACAAAATAGACATTTCCATTAAAAATAGGTCAAACAAACATGATTCCAAATTTTGAAATAGTATAAATTAGAAAATGGAATTTGGAAATGAAAACATACAACGCCTATGTTTTTGTGAAATTGAGCCAATCTTTTTCAATTTTTGTGGAAGAATTGTGAGTGATAGAAGTCCGAGAGCAAGCATGTTTTAGTTGACAAATTTGAGTAGGTTCATGTTTGAGAGTGAACAATTTATCTTGATAACCAATGGTCTATGATGAAACTTAATTGATATTATATAGAGTTTAGAGGAAAGGAATATTGCTAATCTTGTAACATGGCGATTCTTGTGTGTAGTTAGTTTTTGTCATGATTAACGAATTTTTATTGAGCACGTTGTGTCAAATTCTTGTGAATTGCATGTTGCTTAGTGTTGGATTTTACCTCTAATGCGTCTTGTTGATCAATATGAGGTATTTTAGAACTTGCTTAATTACTTTTTGTGGCGAAATCCTAGATAACTAGCAAACTTGAAAATGATTTAGTGTTGGGTTTGCTTGATCATAGGGTGTGCGCAGTAGAAAAATTAAAATTATAAAACATTCATGCCATAACAATTATGGCATTACCCCAAATCCAATGCAATTTTTATCGATTTTGCAATTTCCAATGGTTTTACATATAATAAAATAGTTTTAATTTATGCCTTTCGACGCACTCTGGTTGTCATAGGATTTGAAGTAATCGATTGCTAACCCTTTTTGAATTTTGATTTACAAGGATCTAAGAATCTCTCCTATAAAGCAGTCCACACTTTGAGCAAGAATACGAAATCAAAACTCCGCTAGCAATTCTGATTCTTTTACTAACCTAGTTTTTGGAGTGTGTATGGTGAGTTTTAATTCTTAATATCAACTTGTGATAAAGAATTGAATACTTTTAATTAAAAGACATAAATTCTATTATTAGAAGAAAAGATGGAAAAGAGAAAAAAATTACTCTTTATGTGAGATGCCGAAAATTTAAAGGATTAATGATCCTTAAATTTTTGGCCCCTTTGGTTTTAATAGTAAAGGCCGAAAATTCCAAGAGTCCTAATCTTGGTATTTTTGGCCTTCTATTTTATTGGTTGAATGAATTTTGATTGATCTCAAGATCTCCCAAAAATCATTAACTCTATCTCTTATATTTTTCAAAGATACGTGGAGAAATTTTATCTAATCAAATTAGATATTTCCAAGAATATCAAATTTTTTGGACTCCATCTTCCTCTAACAACTCTTATAGGCCTCTCTAGATAGGCCATTGAAATTGGACTTGGATTCTAAATTAAGTCCACCAATTAATCTAATTAATTAATTAAGCCCAAGTTCAATTAATTAATTTTATTTAGGCCAACTAATCAAATTAAGTCCAATTAAATAATTTAATTATTTAATTGAGTAAAATAATTTAATAATTCAATTAATTTATGGTCTACACAATTAATTGATCCAATCAAATATTGCTTCACTCTAATTTGGGCTCCCTAGCCTTATTAGGTCCAATTAAATAATTCAATTATTTAATTAAATAATTAATTAAAATACTTGAATTAATTTCAGCCCCAATTAATCAATCTCCATTAATTAATTAAATCTAATCCTTTGGATCAATTCCTAAGTTAGAGATATTCTATCTCAAATTGTGTGACCCTTTAGATTCACAATTAATCTAGTAGTGGGTTTGCAATATTTAAAACTTATGAATAACAACTATTTCAACTAATTAATCAGTTTGGAATTAACTCATTAATTCTAAGAACCTCACAAGTAATGGAAAACACCTAACAAGTGTATCATGACTACCTAGTCTTACATGAATTAGCGAGTGAACCTATTTCAATTACGAGTGTCATACATGTAGGTTTATTCCATCAACTAATCTCTCGATTGAGTCTAAGGTATGGATTATGAGTCGAAACTCTAATTGAATCAATAACTATGATTCCATTTTCAGTTGCAATGACTCATAATGAATCGTTAGAAAACCCCATCTAACATTCATCTCGCCTTGGCCAAAAACTTTTGAATCATGAACAATAAAAATATAAGAGATTCACTTGTTCTACCCGATAAGTGATGGATCCTTTGTTGGTTGTTCATTAACTTTCGTACATGCCAATGCAACATCTAATATATCCCCTTTGTTATTGTCAGGCAATCAAAAGATACATCAAGATGAAACATGGCGTGCATAAGTCTATTATGGTACTTAAAGTTAATAACTAATCATGTATTATTATAACATGAAATTTCTTATTTCGACAGATAACGTCTCTAACTAAAAATTTCCAATGGGCCTATTTAGTGTATTTATTCTCTAACAAGTACCCGCATATATGCATTAACGTCACTACGCCAATGTCCATGGAGCGAGACATCTTCATCTTGCAAGCATACATCATATGCACGAGTCTATTGGACTATTCGATGTCCTATCTCAAAAAGCTCTTAACTCAGAACTAATTTAAGACTAAAGGTTTAAAGGCATATTTCATGATCGTCGTCAAATATGTGACCATGCCCTGTAGCTAAATTTAGTCTAAATACTTTATCTAATTAACATAAGTAATTAAAGATAAAGAAAATTACCTATTTTATTAAAAATATAAAAAAGATTATTTTACAAATACAAGAACATAAAAGACGTCCAATATAATTGGCATGTTAGACACTACTCTAAAAATCTCCCATTTGCCCTAATGCCAATTGCCTATATACTTCAAGTCCATCTTCTCAAGATATCTGCCGAATACATTCTATGCTAGGGGTTTGGTCAGTAGGTCTATTATATTTTTTGTCAAAGTGATTTTATCCATTACGACCTTGCATCTACCAATGATCTCTCGGATCAAGTGGTATCACCTCATAATGTGTTTGGATCTTTGATGAGATCTTGGTTCTTTTGCTTGAGCAATAGTTCCATGATTATCATAGTATATCAATACAAGATCAACAACGAATAGAACTATACCCAAATCTTGGATGAAGTTCCTCATCTAAATAGCTTTTTTTGTTGCATCACATATAACAATGTATTCAGCCTCGGTGGTAGAATCCATGGTCGTCTCTTGCTTAGAACTCTTCCAAATGACCGCACCACTATTCATAGTGAATACTTATCTGGACATGGACTTTGAGTCGTCTATATCAGACTGAAAACTAGATATAATATAGCCTTCTGGTTTCAGTTCTCCAGAGTCGTATACAAGAAGTTATCCTTAATTTTTTTCAAGTACTTGAGGATCATCTTTATGATATTCCAGTGTTCCTCACCTGGAATGGATTGATATCTACTCAAGACGCTCAAAGTATATGCGACATTAAGCCTTATATATAGCATACCAGATATTATGCATACAATCATAGATGTATAAGGTATGTGAGTCATCTTTTTCTCATAGCCCTTGAGAGAGAAATACCATGACTCATTGGGAATAATCCTCATTTGAATCCCTCCATCATTTTATCTATGTATGTGGATTGTGATAGACCAATCATCCTTCTATACCTATCTCTATAGATCTTTATTCACATAATAAATGATGCTTCTCCTAAATCCTTCATGGAGAACTAGTTAGACAACCAAGTACAACTACAACATCCCTACATCATTCCCAATAGTAGGATGTCATCAACATACAACATAATAAATGTCATTGCGCTTCTATTAACCTTCTTGTAGACGCAAGGTTTATTTGGGTTCTTATGGATATCAAATGATTTGATTACCTCATCAAACTAGCCAACTTCAGGAAGCCTACTTTAGTCTATAAATATATCTCTAGAGCTTGCAAACCTTTTGCTCACTCCTTCTAGATATAAAGCCTTCTGGCTACCTCATATAAATCTCTTCCTTAAACTTCCATTAAATAAAGTGGCCTTCACATCCATCTGGTGATATGGCTAGTAGTATCTGGATAGATTTAAGCATGCTACTGGCAAAAAAATATCCTCATAATTAATTCATTGATTCTGAGTATAACTATTCACGACCAGTCGCGCTTTGTAGGTTACTATCTCTCCATTTAGTCCAAGCTTCCGCTTGTAGACCCATTTGCAGCCAATAGGAACTATTCCCTATGGTGAGTCCACCAAGGTCTATATCTTGTTAGAGTACATGGAGTCCATCTCGAATTGCATGGTATTTTGCCAACTTCCTGAGTCGATGTCAGACACCATCTCTCCATAAGTCCTCGGATCACTATCCAAATGGAGATTCCCCTCGTTGTCCTCTAACAAAAAGTTATACCTCTCATGTGGCTTTGAGATCCTTTCGGATCTCTTAGGTGGTTGTGTGTCGGAAGGTCCAGCCTCAGCTAGTTGTTCCACTATTACGTCTGTTGGGATGTTTTATGGTTCTTGAACTTTTTCAAGTTTTGTGACTTCACCATTTCTATCCAATAGAAATTTTTCCTCTAAGAAGGTGGCATTTCTCTAAATAAACATCCTTTGTTTTGAGGAGTTGTAGAAATAGTGTCCAATGAGTTTCTTCAGATACCCCATGAACTTGCATAAACTGGATCTCAAATCTAATTTATCTCCCACTTGCTACTTTAGATAGTCAACACATTCCCATACCCTAAGATATTTATAAGAGGGTGGTTTCCCACACCACACCTTATATAGTATTTTGGTCACCGACTTTGATGGCACTCTATTTAATAAGTATGCCATTGTTTCTAGAGTATAACCCTAGAATGAAAGAGGAAGACCAGTGAAACTCATCATCTATTGAACCATGTCTGATAGGGTTCGATTCCTATACTCCAAAACTCCGTTAAGTTGAGGAGTAGCAGGAGGGGTCCACTGGGCATTCTTTTTTAGATAATCAAGAAACTATATGCTCAGGTATTCACGTTGAAGAGCTTTGATACTTAGCCCAGTTTGTATCTCCACTTCGTATTTGAATTCCTTCAACTTTTCAAAGGATTCTTTTTTTGGAAAAAAAGATGGAGAAAGAAAAAAACTCTCTCTCTTTTATGTGCAATGGCCAAAAGTTTGAAGGATTGATTATCCTCAAATTTTCAGCCCCTTTGGTTTTAATACTAGTGGCCAAAATTTCAAGAGTCACACTCTTGGTATTTTCGGCCTTCTTTTTGATTGGTTGGAGGAATTTTGGTTAGTCTCAAGAATCTCCCAAAAATCTCCAACTCTATCTCTTGCATCTTCCAAATATACGTGGAGATATTTTATCTAATCTAGTTAGATATTTTCAAGAATATCAAATTCTTAATCCTCTATCTTCTTCGAACAACTCTTGTGGGCCTCTGACTTGGACTCTTAATTAAATCCACTATTTCATCTAATTAATTAATTAAGCTCAAGTTCAATTAATTAATTTTATCTAGGCCACCTAATCAAATTAAGGCTAATTAAATAATCTAATTATTAATTGAATAAATTAATTTAATAAACTATTTTATGGTCTACACAATTAATTGATCCAATCAAATAATTGCTCCACTCTAATTTGGGCTCCCTAATCTTATTATGTTCAATTAAGTAATTCAATTATTTAATTAAATAATTAATTCAACCCCTTGAATTAATTTAAACCCTACTCCATTAATTAATTGGATCTAACTCCTTGGATCAATTCCTAAGTTAGAGATGTTCTATCCTAAATTATGTGTGATCCTTTAGGTTCACAATTAAACTAGCAGTAGATTTGTAATATTTGAAATTTATGAATAATAATTATTCCAATTAATTAATTCAATTGGAATTAACTCCTTAATTTCAAAAACTTCATAAGTCATGAGAGACACCTAACAAGTATATCATAACTACCCAGTTTTAGGTGAATTAGTGAGTGAACTTATTTCATTTACGAGTTCCATAAACGTAAGGTCTTTTCATGAACTAATCTCTCGATTGAGTCTAGGATATAGATTATAAATTAAAACCCTAATTGACTCAATAAATATAATTTCATTTCAAGTTGCAATGACTCATGATGAATTATCAAAAAATCTTGTCTAACATTCATCTCACCTTGGTCAAGGACTTATGAATCATAAACTATAAAAACATAGGAGATTCACTTGTTTGGCCAGACAAGTGACGAATCCTTTGTTGGTTACTCATTAACCTTCATACATGTCAATGCAACATCCAATATTTCCTCTTTGTGATTGTCAGACAATCAAATGATACATTAAGATGAAATATGGCGTGCATAAGTCTAATATGGTACCTTAATTCTAAGGCCTAATCATGTACTATCTTAACATGGAATTTCTTATTTCGACAGATAATGTCTCCAACTAAGAATTTCCAATGAGCCTGTTCAGTATACTTATTCTCTGACAAGCACTCGCATACATGCACTAGCATCACTACGCTAATGTTCATGAAGCAAGACATCCTCCTCATTTGAGCATGCATCATATGCACGAGTCTATTGGGCTATTCGATATCCATCTCAAAAAGCCTTCGACTCAAAACTAATGTAAGACCAAAGCCTCAGAGGCATGTTCCATGATCGCCATCAAATGTGCAACCATGCCCCATAACTTAATTCGATCTAGGAACTTTATCTAATTAACAAAAGTAATTAAAAATAAAGAAAATTGCATATTTTATTAATATGACTTGAAAAAGATTGTTTTATAAATACAAGAGTATAAAAGATGCCCAATCTAATTGGCACATCGGGCACTTCTCTAATATTTAGGCTATCTTTGACTTGTTTGTGTCTTTCAGGCTTACCATGATAACATCTTTATCAGTTGTTACCCCATTGAGCCTTTTGCAAAGAATGATATATGCAAAACATATGAATGACCACCATTCGACTTTTTTTCTTGTAACTCACTATACCTAACTCTTGTAACCTGAAAAAACATTGATTGTCCATAAAGAGAGCTTAATATGTTGTGCACAATATGGTGCTAGGGTCATATGGAAATATTTGGGACATGGAAGTGAATGCATTCAAGTACATGAGCAAGAGTGATGTGAATAGAACTCATCACAACCCATGAATATCAAAAGAACAAGTTTGGAGTTTGAAAGCAAAAGAACAAAAAATAAAGCCTTGGGATTCAATAAAATTAAAAAATTAAAAAAATGCAAAAAAAAAAAAAAGTAAATGAAAAAAAAAGTACTGAAAAAGAAAAGAAAAGAAAAGAAAAACATAAATTCCACAAGAAAGAAGAAGAGAATTGGGGAAGACAAAAAGAAATGAGGTGAGTGAGATTTTATGTGCAACACATTTTGCTCTCTTACTTTGTTCATTTCTACCCTTTCTTTGTAAGCCAATACCTAGGGCTTACATTATAAGCTTATTGAAGTCTTTTGATCTAAGTTTGCTAGTGTCTACATTAGTAGAGAAGATGTATAAAAAGTAAGCTTATGGAACACCTAGAATTTCTTTGCTTAAATCATGAGAGTCATTGGTTGCATAATTCATTCCGAGAATATATGCATGAAGTTTGAACTTGACACCACACACATGTTCGGAATGATTGATGAAGCACAAGTTTTGTAGTGTTAGTTGATTAGCTTTATGACAAACCTTTAGACTTGTGTGCAATATAAATTGTTGAAGCACTACGTTGGTTGATCAAGTTGAATTATTCATGATCGAATTATGAGCTTATGTTTAGTTTGATTTATAACTTTCCTTGAGGGCGAGCAAATGATAAATTTGGGGGTAGTTGATAAGCTCATAATTTAACATGTTTGTGACACTTTTAATAGCATAAATTAGGATGTTATTTCATATAATTGATGGATTTGTTCACTTATCTTTTGATATATTTGATGTAGGTACATAGTTTGAGGTGATTGGTGAAAGACAAGAAGAAAATGCTAAAAATTTAAAAATATTGAAACAATGAGCAGAAGGTATTGAGCTTAGGTGCTGCCCTGCTAACATAAAAGATGTTGATACTATTTTTGTGCAACAAGTGGCGATCAATCACGAATTTGGTAATCTTTTGTGAGACATACACATTAGATACATCTATACATCACTACCTATGTGAAGCTCTTGATAGATACACTATACACATAATTCAAACATATTCAATTCATGTATCATACAACACACAATTCATCATCCACACACTTTACATCTAAATCCTCACACACTTTTCTCTCCACAAAAATACCCATACTCCTATACTACACCAAGAACACACATACTAATTACCAAGGAGCTTGAGATTTGAAGATAAAAAGAGGAGGAACTTTATTGGGCATTGAGGATTTTGAAGAAGAAATGAAGAATCACTTAGTAGTTGTAATCTTCTACTTTAATTTCTTCTTTTATTTTGTTTTAGTTTTGAGAAATTTGTAAAAATCATGATGCTGGAAAAAACTTGGTGCTTGTTTAATTTTAATATGAACTAAATCACTTTTGTTAAGGCTTGGAAAACCATCTTAATGGAGTTATGAGTTGATGTTTATATTGTGATTGGAATGTTGTTTTTATTTTGATGAGCATTTGCTATAATTTTAATGCTTCTTGAGACTTGGTCAATTTCAAGTTGATTTTTAATTATTGTAGTTAAGATCGGGAGATGTGGTTGTAGCAATGGATCGGGTAGTATATGCCACGGACCTACCCCTATAGAGATATAGGCATAGGTACGTGCAATAGTTATATGTGTGAAAACCGAAAGCTAGTGGAATACACAAAGCTCAAGACACTCTTAATGGGATGACTTGTAGCTAGAAATAGTGTTGGTGGCCTACTAGGGGTAGATTTGGTCCGATTCGAGAGAGATAAATTAGTAAGACCCACCATCACACAACCCAAATCATTTCTAGTCACAATTAAGCTAGGTTCATAACTACATAGGATGACTGACCAATGTCTTGACTCTTCCAAGTATTGAATTCAATTTGTCAATCTCCTTAGGTTTTAGTTGCTTTTGTTTAATTTATTAGTTCTTGCATTTTAATTCAGTCCCCACTAAAATTGTTAGGTCAAATATAGCATATATAATCTATATTTGGTAATCACATATGCATTCTCTAGGGATACGATACTCTACTCAGTCTTTATTACTTGTTGACACCATGTACTTGCAGTTTGTTACCACTTGTTTTGGGGTCACCACTAGGCGCCGATTGTGGGGTGTAAAATAGAGATGATTGGGCATAGGTGTCAATGCAGAGCCCACAACTAAAAGGATCATGTCTAGGGGCTTGAAACTGAATGCTTGGCACTTAGGCGCTATTCCCTTCGCACCTAAACGCATAACAGATTTTATTTTCTTTATTCAATACTTTGACAAGTGGTGTGAAATATAGATGTTTGGCATCTTTATTGTTATGCATACCCTAAATACGCATATTACATCACTACCCAGTAGATACACAATTTATATACAATACAGACTCTCATATATCTCATCATAATCCATATACCACACATACTTTACATAATTTTTACTCATGCAATTCTCTCACACATAAATTCATCTTGGGCTTGGACGAATGATTGAAGATTTGAAGAATCCAAGCTTTAGTTGTAAATTTCGCTTCTCAATTCTTACAAATTTTGCTTAGTCTAGTGTAATTGTGAAAGACCCATGATGAATTATCTAAATTGTGTTTGATTTTTTATACTATGGAGTAAATTTTGTTAGTCAAGGCTTGGAAAGCCAATCTATAGATTTATGAGTAAATAACTTGTTTATGAGTAGATGATGTTTTAGATTGTGTTGAGCATATATTATGATCTTACTGCCTTTTCAAGTTTGGTTAACTTTGAGTTAATATTTATTATTGTGATTAAGACCAAAAGGTAGTGTTATGCTTGTGTAATGCATGTCATGGACTAATTATTATATCGATATCGAAATCAGTACATGCAATAGTCATAGAAATAATTTTGATTATGTTGAAAGCTAGTAGAGTTAATAGGACTTAATGCATTATTAATTGGTTAAACCATAATAGAGATGTTGCTAGTTGCCTATTAATAGTAGATTTGGTAAGTCTGAGAGAGTCTACCAAGTACATCCAGAAATCTTGTTGTTGCATGATTGAACATTCATTCTAATCATAATTTGCGAAACTCGTAATGAAATAGGTTGGTAATCCATATCCTTGTCCACTTCTCCCTAAAATTCAGTTTCCCATATTTCTGGGTTTTTAACTTTACATTGTTAATGAGTTTATTTTAGTTTTTGAATTACCAATCCATTTTCCATAGGTTAAATATAGCTAAAATGTCTATTTTTGGTACTTGTATACACACTTTGTACGTACATGATAATCCTCTCCTCACGCACTTTATTACTTGCTATTAGTACACTTGCTAATCAAGCATTGCACCATACGCGCATCACTCTCACTATATGTGGATAACATTTTGTTGGTTGGAAATGATATAGAGATGAATGTTGCAACTCAGAAGTGGTTGTCCTCTAAATTTGAGATGAATGATATGGGATAAGCTGAATATGTACTTGGTGTTAAGATATACTGAGATCGTTCTAAAAAAACTCTTGAGTTTGTCTCAAGATACTTACATCAAAATGATTATAGAACGATTTTGTATGCATAATGCTAATCTTGTTGACACGTCCATGGAAAAAACATTACGTTCTTAGTAATGATTGTGCCCTAAGATAGAAGAAAAAAGGGAGTGCATGGCTAAGGTTCCATATAAGGCTATGGTAAGGAGTTTGATGCATGCAATGATGTGTACTCAATCGAATCTATGCTTTGCAGTTGGAATGGTGAGCAGAAATTAAAATAATCCAAGCCCTTGGGTTGCAGTCAAAAGGATAATTAGATATTTGAAGGGCACTAGTGATCTCACTTTATGCTACCATGGGGGCAGTTTAAAGTTAATTAGATTAGTAATGCTGAAGGATTAGCAGATAAAGACGAGCATAAATCTACATCGAGATATGTATTTTTGTTGGGAAGTGCTGCTATCACTTGGTATAGTAGATACACATTTTTGTTGGGAGGTGCTACTATCATTTGGTGTAGCAAGAGCAACCTTGTATCTCTTTATCCACCATGGAAGTAGAATATGTTGCTTGTACATCAACATTCCAAGAAGTTATCTGGTTAAGGAGATTCCTTCAGAGTCTACATGTTACGACACATTTTGATGATGCACTTGGTCTATTATGACAACACAAACTTACTAGCATATGCTAAGGACCCCAAGTATCATGGAAGGACTAAGCATATTGACACCAGATACCACTTCATTATAGAGAGTGTTGTGCAAGGTTAAGTAGTTCCCAAGCATATTCCTACAAGCAATATAGTTTTGATCTTTTTACAAAATATGTTAGTAGTATAGGATTGTAGCATTTGATTTGGGCCTGCATGAACATTTTATTGATTAATGAGACTTTTGTTCTTATTGATTTGATAGTATACTATGCCTATGATATGTGAATGTCACCAGACTTAGATTGGCCCACTCATATAGGCAATCGCCTTGGTGCTATAGTAGCATATAGGATAAGACTCATAGATCATGTTCGCACTACTGAGAGGTATGCAAATGATCACTTTCACACTTAGAACAACGAGAAAGTTTAATACTTTTAGTTGTCTTGGTATGAGGCTAAGATGAGATCATACTTGATCGATTATAAAGTATGTACAAAGTTCATAAAAGTCTATTTATAGCCAAATATGTGAACTACTGCAAGGTATTTCTGAGAGACTTCTGATGGTGTGCAAATTAGGTGTTTAAATAATGACTGGACTAGGATTCATATGATGTTTAAATCATGACATGCCTAAATCAAGTGGAAGATCTATCATAATATGTATTCATACTACATGTGCTTTACGACGACTTTGTAACTGGAGTTACTAAATGAAACCTTCATTCATTACTAGATAAGCCCTTACTTGTTTTTAGTACCCTTTGGGACTCTAAATCATGTCATGAAGTGTAAGATTGATGACACTATTTTACCATGTAACCAATTACGTCGATTGATCTAGTCTATCGAAGCATGACTAAGAAAGCTATTAGGACCAAGCTTGTTGACATAAGAGGTCGATGAAGAACTAAGTTACTAAAGCACTTATGTTCTATTGCTGCTAGGTGTTCGTGAAATATTTTGCAAATCGCAAGTGTACGGTGTTAAGTTTTAATACAACGGTAAGTTAAGTTGAGTATCCACAAGGATTGTAATAAAAAATTATAGATTACAGCAAGTATTGTAGTTCAAATAGTTTCAATTTTATCTAAAAAATCAAGTGATGATTGGTAAACAAAATAGAATAAGATAAAAAAATACAAAGACAAGATTGAATTCTTAGAAGTAATACAATAAACACCTTATGAACAATAAACTCTAGAGGAATAACTCACCTAATTATCATTTATATTCTTTCTTCCAAAATATGTCAATTCAAGCCAACAACACATATAAGTTAAGAATTTCTAAGCTTATCAATTTCCTCTCTCGAGTGTTGAATTGATTATGAGTTCTAATATGACTTTCAATATTTCTATAAAAAACTCAAGAATAAAACTCTACAAAAGTTCAATGAATTCTTCTTCAAAACTTCAAATGTTTCATAAGCTTCTCAACTTTATGATTCCTAACTTATGATATCTTTATGATCATGTATAATGTTCTCTCTCTCGAGTATTGAATCTCATACATCAAACACTCTCAATTAATAACCAAATAATCAAAATGCAATACTAAACAAGATAAAACAAACAAGATGACTAACTTAAACTAATATTGTTTGGAATTCAAAACATAAGATCAAATAAGGTTATATCATCCTCTAAAAAGAAATATTTAGTTCATGATGTAGGAATATAACTTCAAGGAATACATAAGAAAGAATATGGAAATTATTCACCAATTTTTGAAGTGAGAGGAATGGTTGAAGCTCTCCTTGTCTCCAAGAATGGCTTCCTTGTCTTTAAGAATAACTCTCTTCTCACCATGAATGACTCATTCTGTTCAGCATGCTTCTTTTTGTCCAAAATAACTTCTCACGTACAAGAATGTCTTTGGAGGCTCTTTGGGGCCCTTAAAATCAGATGGGAGAATTCCTAAAGAGGGCAAAAAGTCCATTTTGCCCCTTTTATCCGCGTGGCAACGTGTAGACACTGACAGGACAGCTAGGCATTGAACTTCCTATCTTTAGTGTCTACGGCCTTTTAAACCCATTTTTGACCACTTTATTATCTAAACTGGCTTTTGGTGTTTTCATACAAATTGTATCTCTATGTCTTGTATTCCATAGGCACTTGAATCAACTAAATATGACATTTGTGGAGATATTTATGCCTGAAATACTAAGATATGTCATAGCAAAAATTTCAGCCCAGTGCTGACTTTTGAACTCGATTTTTCTTATTGAGATAGACATAATTGGATTTTGTGGTAAACATAGAAGTTATATATATATATATATCTTGTCTTTCTAGTGGTTTAAGAATCAAGTCAAAATTATATTTTAGCAAAAAGTTATGATGGAAATACAAAAACTGCCATTAGTAGCACCATAATTCAAATTTTTCAACATTTCAACAAGTTTTTGATTTCTTTTCATTTTCTTCTCCTATTGTCATTACCTACAAAATTTCAAACTAAATGAATAAAAAGTAGCAAAAATACTTGAAAATAAACCAAATATGAATCAAAAGGTATATGAGTTGTTGGTATAAAACCAACTTATCATTAGGCTGGCCAATTGAGTCAAAATATATTTGACAGTCATGAGCATAGATATATAGTTAAGAGAGTCAAACATGCTCTCTTTATTATTATTGAGCGATCAGAGATGCTTGATCTGGTGTGACCTCATAGTTTGGGGTACATAGTGAGTTTTGAGTTATAAAGTTGTTAATTCGATGATAACTTAATATAATTCTCCTCACTTGTTCCTTTCTCGCTTAATCGCACACCTTATTCATTGTATGAAAGAAGGGATGTGGGATGATAAATTATAAGGATGTGATTCAAATAAATCGAATCAATATGTATGAGTGGGATATATTGATGCATTTAAATTTATACCATATTTGAGGGATTTTTAATATGGATGATTTTGTATATCTCCTAGTGGGATTCTAATTTTGATAGGAAAGGAGAAATATCTTTAAATAATACTCTCCTAATATGTAAATCACAATTATTATGTCTTCTAAATACAAAAAACCTTTTCTCTTCATATATTCTCTCTATATTTTTCTCAGAGCATCACCAAACGTAAAGAGTTCGTCCACGCTGGATACTCTGATAGCATCTATTGGAACGAAAAGGACTTTGTCATAGTACTGTTTGTGGTATTCGGAAAGAGCTTGTAGGCAAGTCTTTGGTCAGGTTGGATCGATTAACCATCCACTGTGTTAGAAAGGTAATATCGATTCACCTTAATATTAGATTATTATATGCACAATAAATTTCCAATGGAAATGAATCAAACACGATATCTTAAAATGAAATGTTAGATCATTTTATTAATTCAATTGATCAAATTTTGTAATTCAATGATCTAAACGTATTTGCCCACAAAAGTCAAAGTGTTTTCCAAAAAGTATTTTCACAAGACATTTCAACAAAAAAAAATAAATAAATAGAACTTTCCATAGCTAAATGCAAACATTACCTATAAAAATAGAAGGGTTGTACATCTACGAGGGCAAAGTTGCTTCTTAATATTTGTTATTAGCATATTGCTTAAAGCTAAAGTTGATTATCACCATATAAGCGTCCAGAACAAGTAATACCCACTGATATTAATGGCCAGTTTACAAAATGGA
The DNA here is from genome assembly GCA_019321725.1 of Paulownia fortunei. NCBI lineage: Eukaryota > Viridiplantae > Streptophyta > Magnoliopsida > Lamiales > Paulowniaceae > Paulownia > Paulownia fortunei. The sequence goes on along the minus strand of JAGSPU010000334.1, from coordinate 15,750 downwards.
ATGCACCATCACATTGGCAAATCCATGGGAAATTTCAACCGATGTAATGGTCCTTTTGTCAATTTCTAAGATGCGGTGTGCACAAGTCAATGTTGAGAGACACATAAAACCCAATAAGAGCATTACACTTGGTGTTATATGTAATTTTCTCAAATACAGACAAGGCAGACACATAATTAAGAAACCAGGCAAAGTTGCAAATTTGATTCAACCTGTTCCAAACACGGCATTAAACTTTACGTTGAAAAAGAATTATATGCACTATAATTGGATATTTGGATTGATCCAAAGTGTCTTGGGATAGGATTTATGGATTTTACACCTGTGTTAGTATAGAATACATGCATAGCTAATGCATGAGTTAAAAACACAAAAAAAAGATAAAATTTCAAAGTTACACAAGGGAAACAAATAAGAGACCTATTTCCCTCCATAGGATTATCACTACTTAGCAACTTGTTCCAGAACAGGGATTTTATTCCAAGTATCCTCTAATCCACTAATTTGCAGTGGTGGCAATGAAAAAGCACTAACAGTTGAACTTCCGCTGCGAATTTCTTTTAGAACCCGTAGTGCAGCTAAAGTACTCTTCATATACAGGCTCTTCATGTATTCTATCTCCGCAAGCTCCTTAGATTCTTTGATCAGACCCTCATCGGGTGTAGAACTTGTAGAGGGTTCATTTCTATCAGCTGCCTCAATAGCAGATGAGGCTTCATCCACAGGGAACATCCGGTCAAGCATTCTCTCACACTCTTTCACAAGCTTGTAAAGCAAGTCAGTGGTAAAGAATGGCTGTTGCAGAACCTTCTGAATGAAGGGCAGGCGAAGGAGAGCACCAGTTCTTTTGTCATATTTCTTCAATATTTTAACCAATCCTGTTCAGTAATAGTGGAAAATGTTTACACAAGTAACTGTAATAAAACTAAAGTGTGTATTGGAAACCACTGGGTCGAGGCATGTAGAAGACCAACAGAGACAAGTTTGAGTGTAAATTCCAGGTGAATATTATATCCAAGCAGTGGAACACTTGGACAAAGCTTGTTTCCAGTGTGCCACATCAAGAAGGATTGAAGTTATAGTATTTCATAAACGTAGACAATATGAATGAAACTGTGTAGTCACAGATGTTCAATCAGATGCTATTAGGGCAGTAGCTCAGAAAACATTTTGATTAGAAACAGAGTTAAACCGAAAATTAAAATTCTGATTGGGTGTTGCTCCTACAATAACAAGATAAATACACAGCAGCATTTGAAAAAAAAAATGAATCTTTTGATAAAACCTAGTAGTGAATTCAAAGACATGCAAAAGAAGCAATGAATAGATGAGCTAACAGAAGAAAAAGGTCCAAGATTTTACCGGTATAGTTAAGAGCACTATAATTCTCCAACAATACCATCTCTCCATGGAAGTCCACAATCTCTTTCCGGATCTTAATCATCTCATCTTTCCTATCCTTGGCCCTTGCCACTCTATCCTGCAGTTCCTGTGCACAACATAAGCATGTCAATTTACTACCGTTGTCCAGTATCGACTCATCCTACTAGTAATTGTAATATGCAGTTAGTACTCTAAATTGTAATATGCGGTTACTAACGTGGTGCAGCAACAATCAGTTGTTGCAGACAAGAAATGCCTAGCTAAACATTTGTTGGGTTGTTCCTGATTCAATAAATATAATATTCTAATTGATTTGCCAGGGAAAAAGTACTAAAATTGAGCAACAGATGTATAAGATAAACTATCAAACCTAACCACAATTCACCTTGACTAACAAACTAAGAAGCATAAGGCACACACCCAATCTGTGAAGCATTGTTTTTGCTCTAAAAACAGAATGTCATCTATAATCATCAGAGCCAAGCAGTTGGATCCCCATATGATTTAGAGTTAAAGAAATGGGACAGCTATATCACCATGCCGTGATGTTCAGTTTCCTTTTACAATTAAAAGAGGAATTACAATGGATCATACAACTACTGCTATTGTGAGCAACTGAAATTAATTATTTTCCCACCAACAAAATGTTAATGAATTTGTGTAGCATTTACAGCCATAAATCAGCAGTGTAAATATTATCAAATGACAAACAAAGAGAGAGAGAAAAAGGAAAGAAAACACAAACAGAAAAAGAAAAATACAAAACAAAAGTTCCAAGTAATGGAAAACAAGGAAGTAATAAACAAATCAAGAGAATCAGCAAGCTTCGTATCCCACAATTCAAACATTATAATTCTAAGAAAAATTAAAAACCAATGCAAAAATTAACTCCAACTAACAACCCATTATTATCCGGGGAAGAATTACCTTTAATCTGATGATGTACTCCTCCTCTTTCTCAACAAAGAAGGCGTTAAATTTCTCGAGCTCATCCTCCAAAAGCTTGACGAAATCCACCTCCTCCTCCGTCATCGCCTCCCTCTCTCCGCCGCCGTCATCCATTCTCCGCCTCTTCTGAGCCCTCTGCCCGTTGCAGGCCTGCGGCTTCGGCTCGATGAGCTTGAGCCGCTTCTTGAGCTCCTTATACGACAAAAACTTGTCCCTCCATTCCGGCAACGTCTCCTCAATCTGGTTGCTCAAACTCTTCCCAAACTTCATCCTAAAAAAATTTCCCAGAAAATACAACTTAAGAAATTAAGCCGATTGAAATCACGGGTTTCTTCGGATTTATTGCTAAAACATTTTTAGGAAGATGAAATGAGGGAGAATGGCTGGGATGGGGTGATATATAACGGTAATGGAGGAGAGAGAATATGCGAAGGGTAGAGTTGGGAATATTCTTTTGTCCGAAGAGGATATCTTGGTTTTATTCCCCTAAAGGACGGCGACGTATTGTAGTTTTTATTCCCTCTTCTCCGAAGGAGACGCCACGTGGCCACTTCAAATACTGTAGAGCGTATACTCTGAGCGGAGCTGAGACTGGGGAGGGATATTTGAGGGGTGACTGACTGAGTTTACTACTACTAATTAATTCTTCTTCTTCAAAAAAAAAAAATAATAATAATAATAATAAGGAAAACGAAAAACATTGTACTGATACGTTTTGCATTCTTTGAATCGAAACCAACATTATTTTGTAGTGTAGGCTCCGACTCAGCGTGTGAAAGGATTTTTAAGAAGCAACCGGACCAGTCCAAATCCAAGTTATAATTTATTTTTTTTGTTAAACAAAATGGATTTTAGTAATTTCTAAATATTGCACCGAAAATTTTGGCACAATATTTGTAATTGGAGTCCTTCCTATTGCTTCGATCTCTCTACACATTATACATTATTATACCTTCATAATTTTCGAATATAAAAGTTAAAAACCTCTTTGACTTGTAATTAGTGAATATTTTGTCTATTAATTAATCAATATTTTGAATGTTGCTATATTTGATTAGAATGTTAATAAACTTTAATATACTTATTTTCTATTTTCTTATATCCAATATTTTTTAGAAAGACCCAACAAAACAAAGTGATATGTACTTCATGTGAAATTTTTAAAAATTGTTGAATTAAAGAGTAAATTTAGTCTGATTATTTTAAGATAGACATAGATTTCCCTTAGTGGTTTGACATCAAGTCCATACGATAAAATAAAATCGTACTAATTATTTCTAAAAATTCCAAATACCAAAATGAAATTATCAATATTGAAAAGTCTAATTTTGATTTTTAAACATCCAAAAACCAAATATATTAGTGTCAAAAGAATTACTCTGAAAAGATGCAAAAATCATAAATGCGGTTTGATAACTCTACAAGACTCCACTTTTGGTTATTGTCCTTCCAATTGATTTTTCACTTGCCACGTAACTAGTAAAAATGTGGGTCAAAAATAAGGTGATTTTTAATAAAATATTATAATTTAATTAAATAATTCTTAAAATACCGTGTAATATATGGGGTTTAGATTTTTATAATAAAGTACTAGGTGATGTAATATTTTTTTTTTTATCCAAACTATTTAAAGGTATTATTTCGGGTAACGCTTTGACCAAAGCGTTACCTTTGGTAACGCCTAGCCAAAGCATTATTTCGGATAACGTTTAATCAAATTTACGTTACATGGTGTAATGCTTTGGCAAAGTCTAAATTGCTTTTTATTTATTTATTTTATTTATTATTAATTTAAGTAATATAATTTTATATATATAATTATTAATTAAAATATATCGATTATATATATATGTGTGTGTGTAATTTATTCATATTATGTGTATTTAATATTTTGTGTAATTATATTATTACACACATAAATATAAAAATTTTAAATTTTAAATAAAATTTAAATAACGATTAATTTTTTTATTATATAAATGAATAGAATAATTAAATTAACTGTATATAATATGTTTAGGAGGATATTTAGTGCCCCATTTCTTACAAAATAATTTTAAAAGAGTATATGGAAAAAATATATAATATAGGTCCATGAGCAATACTCATATTCCTAATGCGCATTGGTTTCTTTAATGATTGCTTTTTTGTGAGAATTCACTTGGCAAATCTTTCAAGTTCTTTACTTTCCAAAATAAATTAAGTTCCCTAAGGAAAATATTATGTGCAATAATAATTTTAAAACCATCAAGGATTTAATTTCTTGATATATAATTTTGAGTATTATTATTAGTTTATCATAAATATAATACTTTTGTTATTTATTTTTGCAGTTGGAACCGAAAATCCCCACAATGCAGAAACAAGTAAGTTTACAAATTTTTCTATGACCAGTGGAAAAAATATTCAAAGCTACTTTATTTACGCTTTTTTATTTATACAAACAATGTCTATATTTTTTTTTTCTTAAATTGCAGTAATAAATGCCACTATGTTTATGCCTTCGGAAAAAAAGTAAAAAGAAAGGAAGAAAAACTGAATTATTTATGAAATGAAGCACACAACATGATATAAACAATTTATAAGAAATTCAATTACAAAATCTGCAATAATTCTGCTTTGTGATTGATTGAACTGTGTTTCTTCGAGTTATCGAATTAATAAAAAAAGAAAATAATTCTCCATTCAACAACTATAAAAAAGATAAAACTACTAAATTATATTTATCAAACTTAGTTACTAATATTATCCTGAATGATTTATAGAGGATATTAACTCAATTCAATCATGTCTCGATCAATTTTGGCAAAACCAAATTGTCACGAATGTCCACTCTGTTTGATAGAATTTTTTTTTTTTTTTTTGAAAAAAATGCATCAATATATAAATGACAAGATCTCCTATAAATGTTCGTAATGCTTTAAAGCAATATATATCTTGTAATTGCTTTCTGTTAAAATACACACACACACACACACACACACACATCATATGCGACGTGCTTGTCCGCTTTGGCTCAAGCCGAGCCAATCGACTTTAATTTGCTCACTTGTCCTTTTTTTTTTTTTTGTCTTACATTTTTTAATACAAAAGAAATTGTGGTAAGAATATTGGCACAATTGTTATGCTGTGGAATATGCGGATTTTTAATTTTTATAACGGACATGAAATGATATCTGTGGACAATTTTATATCCCCGATTTCCGCGTACACCATAGCACTTTATTTTATTTTATATATATATATTTTGGGGGAGGGGGGGTGTTAAGGGGTGGGGTGGTTATAGAATAATGAGAAACTGCAAGTCGACTGACTTCACATGATGATATCCAAAGAGGAGATTCGGATCTGTCAGTGGGATATGCCCGAAAAGGAAGTCAAAAAATTGCAGAGGACTGGAAAAAGGAATATGAAATACATTATTGCTTCTAGTAATTTTGTTTCTCTCGCCTCAAACCACCACCTCTTCTCCCAGGACCAATTTAACAGTACTTTTAATTGTTAATTAAATAATTATCGTAATGTTTAAGGCTGATGCGCAGATGAGGATAGGGCTTCTTAATGAAATCACAATCCTCCCTTGAACTTTTAATTTAAAAAAAAAAAACAAAAAGTGCAAGTATTATTTGCGTTCTCAATTTTGTTTCTTACACTTCGGCGAAAATCATCCAATAATCTAAAATATTTTTTTTTAATTAAGGATGAAGCAAATTTGTCCTTTTAAAAACTATTTAATGAACTTCTAGTGCATATAATATATATATATATATATATATATATATTTGTTTCTTTGCTTTATATATATAATTAATATATATTTTTGTAAATATTTAAATATTATATAAATATATATATAATTTATTTATAAACATAATTAACAAAGATAGAAATATACACAAACATATTTATTTATACAATATCATTTTAATAAATAATATAAATTTATATTATTTAAATAGTTTTTTTTACATAGTATATAAATATTTACCTATATATTTAAATATTTCAATAAAGATAGAATAAATATTTATACATATACATTTGTTTATACAATATTATTTTAAATAATATTATACATTTATAATATTTAAATAGTTCTAAATTTATACAATACATTGAATATACACAATAAAGTAAATATATACAATACAAAAGTTTTGAAAAATACAAGAATAATAAAAATAACTAAAAATATCCACTAATGCCACAAGTACGTCGATGGCGTTGTCGTCTACTTTTGCGTCCACCATCAGCAGCAACAGTATCATGTAACTGATCTTGGGCCAGATCATCAACATATGTATTATAACTTAAATTGAAGCTCGACTGACCTGATGAAGTTGTGGAGTTCGACTCTCCACGATTATGATATCTACTATCCAGATGTGAAAATTCAACGGGCGAGACAAAAAAACTCTCCACGATCGGAATCGTATCTTAGATGCTGCTGTACAAAGAGTGTGTGCGGCATGCCAAGATCCAAATTAAATAATATAGAGAATGACATCATAGATGGAGGCATACCCCAATATGGAGTGAACATGTCGTCTGATTATGTCTGTTGAGGCACATAATAGTTCGTAGTACTATCCATACCATGAGATAAAGGACGTATCGAGGTAGATGAACCCACCTCATCTGCTGTACTAGACATAAATGAATGAGGGATATCGTGAGATGCAGAAGCATGACTAGTAAATACAGGATATGTCCAAGTAGAGGGACCCGCCTCATCTACTGCGCTACTATGCCTCCTCCTCTTTCTACCTGTATCTTCTAGTAGTGGCTGATAAGTTGGCTTTATACCAATAATTCATATGTTTTTTGATTAATATTTGGTTTGTTTTCAAGTGTTTATGTTACTTTTTATGTATTTAATTTAAAATCTTATAGGTAATGACAAAATGAGAAAAAAATGGAAAGAAATAAAAACTTGGTTGAAATTTTGAAAGAGAAATATCGAGTTCAAGAATCAACACTAGACTGAAAACTTCTAGTATGATACATTCTGATATTTTAGACATAACTCTCTTCACATATGTCCTATTGAGATGATTCATGAAGATATATAAAGATAATAGATAGGGATACAATTCTTATGAAGATACCAAAAGTCAGTTTGGCATATGAAGCAATGATAAATAGGTTGAAAGAGGTTACACACGCTGTAGAAATTGGCTTTGTACAGAATGTTCACTGCCTAGTTGTGCCTAGCGGTTCAGTTAGTGCGTACATGCTGCCACGCGGATAAAAAGGGAAAAATGAGTTTCTTACCCTCTTTAGGGCATCTCCTATCTAATTTTAAAGACCCAAAGAGCCTCCAAAGGAAGGTTGGGACGTGAAAAGGATTCTTGGACAGGAGAAGGAATTCTGGATAAAATGAGGTATTCTTGAAGAGAAAGAGAGATATTCTTGAAGACAAGGAAGTCATTCTTGAAGACAAGGAGAGTTTTAACTATTTCTCTAACTTCACAAATTGGTGAACAATTTCGAAGTTCTTTCCTATATATTTCTTGAAGTTATATTCATACATGATGAACTAAACTTTTCTTTCTTGAGGATGATGTAACCTTATTTGATCCTATGTTATGAATTTCAAACAATATTAGTTCAAGTTATTCATCTTATTTTTATTATCTTTCTTAGTGTTGCATCTTGATTATTTAGCCATTAATTGAGATTATTGATGTATGAGATTCGATACTCGAGAGAGAAAAAATTATATATGATCATAAAGATAACACAACCTAGGAATCATAGAGTTGAAAAGCTTATGAAACCTTTGAAGTTTTGAAAAAGAATTAATTTAACTTTTGTAGAGTTCTATTCTTGATTTTTTATTGAGATATTGAAATTCATGTTGAAACTCATAGTCTATTCGGCAGTCGAGAGAGGGAATTTATGATCTTAAGAATTCTTAACTTACATGTGTTGTTGACTTGAATTGATATGTTTTAGAAGGAAGAACATAGGTGACAATTAGGTGAGTCATTCCTCTCAAATTTTTTGCTCATAAGGTATTCGTTGTATTACTTCTAAGAACTTTAATCTTGTCTTTTATATTTTTTTATCTTATTCTACTTTGTTTATCAATCATCACTTGATTTTCTAGATAAAATTGAGAATATTGAAATTACGGTACTTGCTGTAATTTTTTATTATAGTCTTTGTGGATACTCAACTCAACTTACTGTTGTATTAAAACTTGACACCGTGCACTTATGATTTGCAAAATATTTCACAAACAAGTTTTGGCGCCATCGTCGGGGATTGTTTTATCATAATCGCATCAATATTATTATGACTTAGTCTTGATTTTAGTTTAAATTATTTTTACTTTCGTCCCACATTTTGATGATGTCTTGTCTTGCATTGGGCTACATATTTTTGTATGCGTAAGACTAGAAGTCTTGAGGAGATAGCTACTAATAGCTATCAATGGCCTTCCGAGAGGTCTTCCTTTAAAAAAATTGCTGATATTCTTGAAGTAGATTTATTTACACAATTAGCGGCACAAATTTCTACTCTTTCTAACCAATTTGCAGCTTGGACTTCTAATGGAGCTTATCAAGGATTGGATTCTATGGCATCCACTAGCACTTCATTATAGAAACTAAATGTGAGAAAAATGCATCATTGAAGGATTTGCTAAGCACTTTCATTGGTGAAACAAGAGCCCGATTGAATAAGAATGAAGTAAAGATAGACAACATTGAGACTCAATTGGGGCATCCAGCTTCAAGTTTAGGAGCTCAAATGAAATCAATGAAAACTCAAATTGGACAGCTTACTACTGAAATTAATGCTCAAAAACATAAATTAAACTTTCCAATTGATACAAAAATCAATGCAAGGGAGCATTGCAAAGCCATCCAACAACAACAATTGGAGGAGTGCAAAATTATTGAAAAGTGAAATGCCATCTTGCAAGAGAAGTCAACTCAAGTACTTACTAATTCAAGGAGTTTCATTATCCCTTATTCGATGGGAGACTCTACTTGTGAAATAGCATTATGTGATCTAGATGTAAGTACTAATTCAATTTCATTGTTTAATTTCAGAAAGCATGCACTAGATGAAGCAAGGCCTACTAGAGTGACTCTAGATATGTTTGGAAATGGTGACCAATTCTTGTGCTCATAGATTTTTTGATTTTTAATGTGGAAAAAGATAGGTACATCTTTACCATGTTTGGAATTCGTGATAATAGGGGATACATTTGTTGATGTCCAAAAGGCCATTGATGCTACTCCGGATTATCCTTGCTTTGTCTATCCGGAAGGATCACCTATACTCTTAGAGCACACAAAGACGTGGCATGATAAACACTTATTTTTAGATCTGGGATGAGTAAAGAACATAGTCAGGCTGATGACTATAAATCAAGCGTTTCTTGGGATACAACCCAAGCCCTTTCATTCATTTGATTTTGAATAATTTCTTAGTTAGTTTTTGATGCATATTCCATTTATAGATTTAGGTATGATGATCTTTCCTTTACTTAGCTATTGCATTACTTCAATTACATTTTCACTTTTGTGAATAACCCATATGCTTTCATGTCTCCTTTTTCTTATGTAGATGGATATCTCCTTAGTAATATGTATGGATCTCCTATGGACTCCAAGGGCATCATCTATTTGAAAGGGGAGTTTTTTATTTCCCCCTTCTTATGTGCTTTATTTCTTTAAAAATTGAGGACAATGCTTATATTAAACTTGGGGGGAGTTCAAAGAGTTTAGGATATTTGAGTGTTGCTTGAGAAGTTTAATGCTTGTTTGTAGCTTGTTGAGTTAAGTTCATTGATTTGTTTAGTTTATTGATTGTCGAATTTAGTGATGAACTATGTCCATGTTTGAAAAAAAAAGTGAATATTAGAATAAGTACGTTTGTTTACGTATCTAAACATCAAAAAATATTTTTATTTACTTTATGAGGTTTTGTGAATCTTGATGCACTAAGTAGTTTGTTGAGTTATATTTAATTATTGAAAAATAATTTATAAGGTCTAATTAATTCCTAAATGATCCCACCAATCTCTAGAACTTGTTTGATCACTAGTCGAGGCGAAATCCTAGGTGCCATAGCATTAAGGAAACTATTTAGGCCATTTTTGGACCGTTTGAGCCTTTGAAACCAACCTATACTTGAATTATTACCTAGTGTCTCCTCTTGAGCCTATTGAAATAATTCTTTGGACACCCTATACACATTATCGAGCTTTATGAAAAAAAATTCAATATTCTACCTTTTTTCTTCTTATTTACACAATTATTCTTGAATGAATTATTATATTAAAAATAATGAAAAAAATAAAAATAAAGAGAAGAAAAGATTGAAAAATGATGAAAATGAAAAAAGATGAATTGAGGTGTATGATTTGAACTCCCTAAAATAAATAGACTCCCGTTGCATAAAATAAAAAAAATAAGTTTGGGGATAATCCAAGATCAATAAGAAAAAAAATGGGATGTTCAATAAAGAAAAATGAAGGGATTGATGAAGAAGTTGATACTCATTCATAAAGGTTCTAGTATGATTGTGTAAAATGGGTAATTTTTAGCTATAATTTTCTATATATTCCCACCATTACCCAAGCCTCACAATATAAGGTTTGGAAGCCCTTTTGATCTTTGATGTTATGATCTATCTATTTTAGTGGAGACTAGTGTGAAAAACAAGCCTATGGAGTTTGATAAACACTTTTAAAGTGGATCAAATATGAGTATTTAGCTTAATTAACCTATACGGATGATAAATGAAAGTTGATAAACTACTACTTTCACACTCACACACACGAGACCAAGAAGTTAAGTAAAACCAATATGCATGTTAACATGTAAACTTGGAATATTTTTCTAATCTTTTGAGATGAGATGTTAGAAAAATCTTTCTTGACTTTCGTTACCTAATTCATAGAGGGGTTGTTATTGAGAATTCATATTTGATGTTTGAGGACAAGAAAATCTTCAAGTTTGGGGGTATTTGATAAGTTAGTTTTATATCAACAATTCATATGTCTTTTGATTAATATTTGACTTTTTTTTCAAGTGTTTATATTACTTTTTATGCATTTAGTTTGAAATCTTATAGGTAATGGCAAAATGAGAAGAAAATGGAAAGAGACAAAAACTTGGTTGAAATTTTGAAAGAACCCTATTGTGTTGCTACTAATGGCAGTGTTCATATTTCAATCATAAGTCTTTACTCTAATATCATATTGACTTATTTCTTAATCCATTAGAAATTAAGAGATAGATTTACAACTTTTATGTTTATCACAAAATCTATTTCCTACGATTTAAATGAGAAACATTGAGTTTAAAAAAGTTAACACTAGACTGAAAATTTTTGGTATGACATACTTTGGTATTTTAGGCATAACTCTCTCCACATACGTCCTATTATGATGATTCATGAAGATATAGAAAGCTAAGAGATAGGGATACAATTCTTATAAAGATACCAAAAGCTATTTTGGCCTAGAAATTGATGATAGATAGGTTGAAAAAGGTTGTTGCCACTACAGAAACTGATTTTGGACAGAATATTCAATGTCTAGCTATCCAGTCAGTGCCTACGTGCTACCAGTTGGATAAAAGGGGCAAAATAGGTTTTTTACCCTCTTTAGGGCATCTCCCATATAATTTTAAGAACCCCAAAAAGCTTCCAAAGGCAGGCTGGGAAGTGAGAAGGATTCTTGGACAAAGAAGGAATTCTAGACAGAATGAGGTATTCTTGGAGAAAAAGAGAGCCATTCTTGAAGACAAGAAAATTATTTTTGGAGACAAGAAGAGCTTCAACCATTTCTCTCACTTCATAAATTGGTGAATAATTTCCATGTTCTTTCCTATGTATTTCTTGAAATTATATTCATATATGACGAACTAAACTTTTCTTTCTAGAGGATGATGTAACCTTATTTGATCCAATGTTATGAATTCCAAATAATATTAGTTCAAGTTATTCATCTTGTTTTTGTTATCTTGCTTAGTATTATATCTTGATTATTTGACCATTAATTGAGGTTGTTGATGTATGAGATTCAATACTCGAGAGAAGGAACGTTATACATGATCATAATAAAGATTACACAACCTAGGAATCATAGAGTGGATAAGTTTATGAAACCTTTGAAGTTTTTAAAAAATAATTCATTAAACTTTTGTAGAGTTTTATTTTTGAGTTTTTATAAAGATATTGAGATTCATGTTGAAACTCATAGTCTATTCGGCACTCGAGAGAGGAAATTGATGATCTTAGGAATTCTTAACTTGCATGTGTTGTTGACTTGAACTGTTATGTTTTGGAAGGAAGAACATATATGATAATTAGGTGAGTTATTCCTCTAAAATTTCTTACTCATAAGGTGTTTGTTGTATTGCTTCTAAGAGCACCCCTCTTGTTTTTGCATTTTTTTTATCTTACTCTACTTTTTTTACCAATCATCACTCAATTTTTTAGATAAAATTAGGACTATTTGAACTGCGGTCCTTGCTGTAATTTTTGATTATAATCCTTGTGGATACAATACTCAACTCACTGTTGTATTAAAACTTGATACCGTGCACTTGCGGTTTGTAAAATATTTCATGAACAGTGGCACTGGTTGTTTAGGCATATTTACTGCATCTTATTGTCTGATATTAGACGACTTGTAATTCGATCGTAACATTCTATTTATCGAGGCTCAGTACTATCAGACCCAGTAATAGGGGGGACTGATAACAATAAGTTGATGTCTAACTACACACTGCGATACAGACTCCCAATGATATCGAGTTCAATCCTCTTCACTATGTCCCCTACAGTCTATATCATGCAAAGTCTTTTCATGTGTTGGTATATCTAGCGGAATATACTATTGCAGGACATGCTCTGGGTGATGGGACTTTACAATGGCGTAGTTGATTAAAAAACAATGGGATTTCCATAGTAGCATGTTACATCTTGGTCCCAACACCATATTATCCAGTGAACTCATGTCATATGACTCACAAATAAACTACAATTAACAAATGCATCAATTTTTTTTACATATTCAAAAAAAATAAAATTTAAACAAAATATTGAAATAATCTCACCTCTTTATCAGTTATTTTGTCTAGTATTACAGCTTCACGCATACGGCGAGTCATTCTATCATATTAAAATAATCATTAATTAAGAATCAAAAAATATTATTGGAACTTAATATTAATTATTATTGAATAATACCTTACACCATACGGATGAAGTGGAAGCTCATAATGCGAGACCATACCCATATCTGCAATGCATATTAAAAATAATATGTGTGATAAGTAGCCAACTATGACATACGAAACTTACGACAGTTATATGAGGAGGTTATATTAAGTTTACCTATAGAAATACCATCGCACCACCAATAACAATCTTATCTCTATCAGCTGCAGTGCACAACTCATGGTACATGAAAGCCAATACTGCAGTGCACAACTCATGGTACATGAAAGCCAATACCGCACTGCCCAACTGAAATTACCAACATCCTTAATTTATTCTATATTCTGCAGATACAACAACGATACCCTATTGCCTGATGAATTAAGACATTTGACTAATTAAGACATATGATACTCCCGAGTAGAATTAATGAACACTTGCATACATATCACTCCAAGTCATCTTGGAGAGTATCATCTGTCACTGGATTAGCTTGAAGATAACCCCTCAAGACACTCAACAATATGAGTCCACCGCTTGTTGAAGTTAGAGAACAACATGAAATCTGGTATGTATTCAACAACTCTAAGTAGGCTACTATGCCGATCAGAAATACGACACACATCTTCAACCCCTCGGACAATATGTATAGACAACATATGAAGAAACCATCTCCAAGATATAAATATTTCTTCATCAACAAATACAAAAGCCAGAGGTCGAACTTATTAATTTGCATCCATCCCCACAGTGATTAATATCTTGTGTCTGTACTTTGTGTAAAGATGGGTTCCATCCACATTTATTACTTTGCAGCAATTTTGGAACCCATCGATACATGGCTTGAATGCCCAAAAAACATATTTCTTTTCTAGTAACTCGGTGTTAATATGGTGTAATTCCACAATTGTGCTTGGATTACATTTTTGTAAAGTTCCAAATACTTAGGCAACTTTTTTACTGTGCTCTCCCAAGTGTCATAAACATTTTCCTTTGCGCATTTCAAACTGCGCCAGGTGATATAAAATTTCATACTGATATTTATCTTTCACATTTTGTTGGACATACTTACTCTCATAGGTCGGGGTCACAATGAACTATACCTGTAAACAACCAGGCGATCATGTTTTTGCACAAGTTGCGATGATCCGCAGATACTGAATTCATAAGGCAAGTATGAGGACCTCCCCACTTGGTGATATTCCATAAACCAAGCTTCACTTTCAATGATGCTCGAAGACCACAAGCACACTATGTGGTCGATGTACTATATTTGTATTCCACTTTTTATAGTTATGGTGTATTATCAACCACCCGATACTCACGTCTCACAACCCGTACAGAGTAATCTTTAACTGAAGCTTGTAAATTTTTCTTGTCTTTAAATACCATACCTTTTTTAAGCTCTCCTTTATTAGAGTCGTAAAACTTTTTCCTGTTTGGAACCACAAGTACTTCTGGGTACATTGTGGTAAGAATAGGACGGTCGAATGAAAGCCATATTCATTTGTCATTGAGGGCATTGAGGTATAAACTAGCACATGACAATGGGATGAGGTACCCTTATCACATGGCTCATACATCTCCTGCACGTCATCAACATCATCCCCATTATCATCATCATCATCATTATCATCATCATCAATTTCATCGGGTTCAGAATCAATATATTTTTTAACATCAAAACTATTGACAAGTGGCTTAGGTAATTCATCAATATATGTATTATACGACTCTTCATTAGTACTATCACATTCAACATTCTGATGTGACACTTTAAAATGCTGTTGACCGGAGCTTGAAGCACCTGCATTAAGGTCATTGATATCAACACTTATCATCTCTTGCATGACTGTAGGAATATCAAACACACTGTCATCTCTTAAAAATGATGTATACTGGTAATACTCATTGTTTATCGATATCTCAGGCACAATATTATACACCCTTTGCTCTGCCTCAACATAAATATCTACAAATTGATTTTTCATCCCAGGATTTAAGAAAAACTCTAAACCTTCGTCATCGGTTATTGATATTAGCTGTAACATATTATTCTAATAGTACTTACCAAATAATTTCAGGCATAACTATTTGACATAAATTCATAAATACAAATATATTAGTAAACTATATTATTTAATTATTATATTAATATTTTAGGGTTATTAGTATATTAGTAAACATTTCATAAATAAATTAATTATTTATTAAGTATTATTATTTAATACA
>JAGSPU010000115.1:0-44928 GCA_019321725.1 Paulownia fortunei | reverse complement strand
AATGCTTGTAGATTCAAGAAGCTTATTCTACTCTCGAATATATTTAGTTCAATTCTTAAATCAACTTGTGGATAGAAGAATTGAGCTCATGATCAAAAGGTAGAACCTTTTGAGGGAGGAAATGAATCAAAGAAGAAAAAGAAGTTGTAAAGTTTGCACAGTCCCAGGATGGAAAATGCAATGGGAATTTAAAATTTACTTCACATATGAAAATAAAACATCTCGAAACCCATGCATTTGATCGAATTATGCATTTTAATACCTTATGTAGAGAAGTTTCAAAAACTTTCTCTGAATTACACTCTAGTTTATGTAGGGATAGAAACAATTTGAATCGTTTTCTCACCACGATTATGCCACCAAGTATTTCAATCTAAACCCCTTTGGTTGAAAATGATTTGCTTCTAGGATTCTAAATGTTATCCCTCTATTGATATTCGCCTTTTGAATACCCACTCGCAACCGAATCCCATGCTATTAGTCTTCGATTCAAAAATTCTATCCTAGGAGCTCGTTTAATAATTTGGAACAAGAACACAACTTTTGTGTAATTGGTGTGAGTGATATATCATGATTCAACCATTGAAAATAAGAATTAAATCTGGATGGAATAGGGGAACAATAATTGGAGATAAAAGAAGATGAAAGAGACGACTTGTGCACAAAAAAGAAAACGATTTTCTCTCAATTTGGGGGCTGAAGTGCACGAATTTTCGAAGGTTTTTAAATTAAAAATCTGCTGAGATTCTTCCCTAAATTCACGCCATGTAACTCTCTATTAAAGTCCCTCAATCCATTTCTAAAGGGAATTGGTTTACTTCCATAACTTCATCTCCTTCTTTATCTCCCATTTTAAGTGTGAACCCATGTGGTCACACCATATTTCTATCACATGCTGGAATTAAATTCCATTTAATTCTATGGTATCCTACAAGCCCATACGAATTGGGCTTGGACTCAACTAGGTCTAATTTAATTAGTCTTGCTAATTTTAATTCATCTCATGAGTTAATTAAGTTTATTTAATTAATTAATTCAATCAATTATTTAATTTATTAATTAGGCTCTCTAGTCAAATTAAATTCAATTAATTGGTCGAATCAAGTAATTAAATTTATTTAACATTTGAATTAATTAATCCCTATTAATTCATATTAATTAATTCAATCCAATATTTGAATTAATTTAGAAATGGATTTGTTCAAATTTTATGTGTGACCCGTAGGTTCACTCTAAACCAGTCATTGACTCACAATTCTTGTGACTTAATTTAAATAATTAATTATTTTAATTAATTACTCTAATTAATTAATTTTTTTGGAATTAACTCATTAATTTCAAAAACTCACAAGTCATGGGAAACACCTAACAGTACATAATGATTTCTAGTATTAGGTGAAGTGCGAACGGTTATTTCTTCAATTAATCTCTCAATTAAACTTAAAATATGAATTATTAGTCGAAACCTTAGTAACTCAATAACTATGTATTCATTTCTAGTAGGTTGAATGTGATGGTGCATGTAAAGGAAACCCAGGGCCTTCTGTTGCAGGTGGCTTCATGCAAAATTCAGCTAGAACTCCCGTTTTACCGTACGCTATTTTTATTAGAGAAAATACCAATATTTTTGCTGAGCTATTTGCTTTGACGGAAGGTCTCTCATTATGCTTTCAATGGAATTTTCAGCATGTTTGGGTACAAATGGATGCCCAAAGCATTATTTCATTGTTCCAAGGATGTAGTTTGGGTCATTGGAGGCTGCAGAAGCTGATGTCCAAGATTCAATTCCTCAAGAGTCAGATGCAAATTCAGATTTCCCATATATATCGTGAAGGTAATAAGCTAGCGAATCTCTTGGATACTTGTGCGTGTATGACTATGGCAAAGAAAACTTGGGAAAATAACTTTCCTCATCAGTTACACGGGTTTCTTATGATAGATAAGTGTTTCCCAACATTCAGATTTTTGAAAGGCTAAGTGACAGGAAGCAGATTTGTTCAGCAAGGCAGATGAACTCTTTCTCATGGACAGAGACTTGTGTTATAGAAATTTCTGTTTATTCTCTTTTATATATCTCTAGGGTATTACATTTTCTTTTGTACTTACTTATATTCTATGTAAAGGAATAAGTATTCCTTATTTCCTTTCATTGTAAACTCTTTTTGTATTCTTTTTGTTACATAATAAATAAGTAGAGGTTCATGTCAAACCTCTCGCCTAAGCACAGACGGATTTATTAAAAAAAAAATCCTAATAGTTTGATTAAAAAAATATTCCTAGTAGCATGACTAGTATTGAAAAAACGACTACCCCACCCCTGACGCTCTCTGAGACGATTCTGGTTCTCTCAACCCAAAACCGCCATACCCTAAAGGGAGTTTTGTGGATGTTATTCAGCCACCATCTTCTGTGGTGGCTCCGTCATCCCCTCAAGTGGCAAAGAAGGGTTTGATTGAAGTCCATGCTACAATCAGGCAGCAAGGAAATTATGAAGGACCATTCCCTTTTTTTTTATTTTGGAGGAAACAAATTTATTAGCGGATCCTTTCAAGTTCTCTTTAGTTGGGAAGTTCTCTAATGGCTGCCCGGGGTTCACTCAAATTAAGAAGGGTTTCGCTCTTTTAGGCTTGAAAGGGGGTTTGAATTAGGAGTTTTGAACTCAAAACACATCCTTATTCGATTAATGCTGCAAGAAGATTTTTCATGGCTGTGGTTAAAATAACACTATTTTTTATCGATTTCCAATGCGCATTTTCAAATGGTCACCGGACTTTGGTCCTAAGTAAGAGTCGCCAATACTGCCTATTTGGTTGAGCCTTCTGAGACTTCCAATCCATCTATTTGATAAACGAGCCTTGCTTAATATAGCGGGATTGATTAGGAAGCCACTGCAGATCGACAAAGGTATGACTAATTTTTCAAAACCAAGTGTTGCTAAAGTATGTGTAGAGTTGAATCTTTTAGAGGATCGAATTTCCCAATTTGGATTGGTTCAGCGAAACAAGCGATTCTGTAAATGATTATTTATGAAAAGTTACCGAAATATTATGTTCATTATATGCATCTTGGTCATATTATTCATAGACTTTTGTGAAAGAGACAAAGGAGAAGCCTTCCTCCACGGGTTTGGAAGACCATGGGGTAAAGCATGGTAAGGCTAAGGGTAACATTGTTGTGGAAGACATTTCGAATAATCAGGATGACATGAACTTGGGGTCTAATTTTAATCATGCTGGCCCTTCAAAGAATCGAAATGTTGATGGGAATGAACAATCCACTACTGGTCTTGCATCTGTTCGTGGTGCCCCTAGGGTTTCATCCAGCCCTAGGGATCCATCTAATTTTACGGTTTCTGGTGATGATCATCAGGACAAAGATATAGGTGGCTTTAATGAAGCCGTCATTAGTGAAGTTAGGGATTTGGCTTATTAAAGTGTCTTACAAAGTCAGGAATTAAATGATGTGTTGCCAACATCTCCATGAAGTTAGGGATTTGGCTGATTAAATTGTCTTACAAAGTCAGGAATTAAATTATGTATGTCCAACTGTGGGAGATGATGTTAATGAGCCTAGGGAAATTTCAGACAACCTTAATATGGACGAGAGAATTTTTAATGAGGCAGAGTCTGAGTTTAATAATCCTGCAGATTTTTCACCACTTAAGTCTGTTAGTTTCTTCTATAAGCACTTTAAAAATAAACAATCAATTTGCAACCCTTGAAACTGTGGATGAAGAACAAATGGGGATGTCTGGTGAGCCTTCAATTTAGTGTGATGAAACTGCAATTAAGGATTCGGGTGAGTTACGAGATATTGTTGATAAAGTTGTGCATCAATGGCGAGCTTCTTTTGATGGGGTGTCCCACCTCGCTCAGGTTATGGGGCAACCTACAAAGGTGAAAGCATCAGATAAGGCTAACTCCCAAAGTCAGGTTATGACTCGTAATCAAGCAAGGTATAAAACAGGTGATTTTTGTGATGATTCTTCTCTTTAATTCATTATGATTAAGTTTATTATTTTGAATAGTCATGGCGTGGGTAATAAGTTTACGCATCATGTGTTGGAAAATCTTATTCAAGAACATTGGCTCTCTTTGGTTTTTACTTTCAAACCTATGATTCCTCTTGATGTTTCTATGGTATTATGTGATTTTAGCTTTGATCATGCTTATTCAAATATTTTAAATAAAATATGGTGCCTCGTGAAATATTCTTATGTTAGAGTAGTGTCTGATGTACCAATTAGAGGTTGCTTGTATTTTTTAGTAAAAAGAACCTTATTCGGAATATATTATAAAATTGGCATTTTATTTATCTTCAGTAGCATTTAGTTAATTAGATAGTCCCTCGACCATAATTAGCTACAGGGTATGGTATCGCATATGATGGGTAATATGCTTTTATGGCTTTGGTTTTAAATTTTTCGAGTTATGAGTTTGTTGAGATGGGACATTGATAAGCCCGTAAAGACTTGTGCACTTGATATATACTCAAAAGGAGGATGTCTCGCTCTATATGCATTGGTATGATGATACTACTGTACATGTGCGGGTGCTCTTGGGGAACAAGTACACCAAATAGACTTGTGGAAAATTCTAATAAGAAACATTGTTCATTGAATGAGAATTTTCTAGTTACAATAGTTCAGACTTAGTCATTTGACTTGAGGTATCATGGTAGTCAGTACACAGTGTCAATACTTTGATGTATCTCTCAATTATATGATAATCATAAGGGATTTACGTTGGGTGTATGGTCTTCGTATGTGGAAGTTAATGAGTGAGCAACAAATGATCTATCACCTACCTATTAGAATAGGTTAACCTCCTATACATTTCATAGTCCTGGACTCGAAAAGATTGTGGTAAGAGTGATTCATCGAATGTCAATGTGACTAGCAATGAGATCATAGTTATTAAGTCAAAAAGAGTTTTTACTAACAATCTATGTACTAGACTTAAGCAGAAAGTTAGTAGATGAAAAGACCGAACTTACATGGTACTCGCAACAAAAATAGGTTCGCTTACAATTTTACCTAAGACTAGTTAGTGAAAATGTACTGCTAGGTACTTTCCTTAACTTGTGAGACTATTGGAATTAAGAAGTTAATTCCAAGATGAATTAATTAATTAGATTAATTAATCAGATTTAAATATTCACTAAGTTGCAATAGTTACAAGCTCATTGCTAGCTTAGTTATAAACCTATTGAGTAACACACAAAGCAAGATAGATCACTTCTATCAAAAATAAAATCCAAGAAGTCGGAGTAAGTCAAATAATAGAGATTAATTAACTTGGGGTAAGAATTAATTTAATAGTTAAATTAGTTCATTCAATTAAATAATATGATTATTTGATAGAGAAAAGTAAGGAATGAAGGCTCATGAATGTATGGGTGATATATTCATATAATAGATAAGATTTGTTTGTATTTTAATTGTTACCCTTAGATTGACCTAAATTCACTTTGGCTTAAGTGGATCACATAGGACATGGCTCATGATCATCTCATTATTATGTATGTATGCATTATATATGCATAGGTTTATTTAATACTTTTTTTTATTATGCTTGTGAATCATTAGATTATTGCAGCATTAAATAAACAAACTAAAATAGATTGGAATTATAAAGCTTACCCTCACTTGATAGTCAAGTTTAAAGAATTTGTTAAAAAATTCTATCAAGCAAACGTGGGAAAATTTAGGTTAGGCCCAATCTTCGATTCCTTCCATCAAAAGTAGAAGACATGATGATGCTACCATATTTAGGACATCATCCATGAGTCATGGGATACCTAAATGATGGAAAGTTGTGATCTTTACTAAGCATGAGGATGCCCATAAGATAGACTCATCTTTATCATCGTCCATGAGTCGTGGGACGTTTAGATGTTTCATTTACATAGATGTTTGATAGGTACTACTTGACACTTAGTACCATATATCGTCATATTATTGAGGCATAAAGGAATGTTTTGGCAAAATATCTTGGGGTATGATGCAATTGACAAGGTTATTGTCTACCTTTTGATGTTTTATGTGATCTCATATTATTGGGCACATAAAATATTAGTTCGACCTCAAGCCCACTAGAAAATATGATTTTCTGAATTACCATCTAAACGGTGATAGGATTTGAATAAAATAGCATGAGATATTTATAATTAAAGACCATATTATAAATAAATATAATATTAAATGAATAATTATTTTTCTATCTCACATATTTTGTAGATTAGATCTCAAAATGGCCAAAAATCCAATAGCATCTATCTAGGCCCAAATAAATTAACTGTTTTGAACTATGTCAATTTGCTTAGGAACCTTCGAATTGTTCTCTAGTCTGAAAAGATCTTATATCCTCAATGTGACACCACTGTCGGTCGCACCGACAGATACCACTGAGGAAGAGCTAGCAAAGTACCACAAGAAATTTAAGGATGACTTGCAAGATGATGCTATATGATAGCATTTATATCAAACGAGTTGTAGAGGCAACAAAGAATATAGCA
The DNA here is from genome assembly GCA_019321725.1 of Paulownia fortunei. NCBI lineage: Eukaryota > Viridiplantae > Streptophyta > Magnoliopsida > Lamiales > Paulowniaceae > Paulownia > Paulownia fortunei. The sequence goes on along the minus strand of JAGSPU010000115.1, from coordinate 38,412 downwards.
CATGCTGGCGATATTCACCTTTACCTACAAGAGTTGTATGGTGAATACACTGGGCATGTGAGATATCAAGTCTCTAAAGAGATGTTTTGATGTCGTATGACAGAAGGCTCTTTAGTCCAAGACTATGGGCTGAAGATGATAGGCCTTATCGAAAGCTCGAGTCCCTTAGTGTCATTATAGATAATGAACTCGATGTAGATCTTGTTAAAATAGTGCTCAACATGTCAATTATTCGTGGCTTTTATACTCTAGCGAATAGGCAATCTTTTTCAAAATATATTAACAAAATTGGCAATTATTTATCTTTAATTGCATTTTAATTAAATAAAGTCCCTAGGCCATACATAGCTATAGGGATGGTCACGCATATTATGGCGATCTTAGAATATACATCTATGGCTTTAGTTTTAAATTAGTTCAGAGTTAAAGGTCATTAAGATAGGATATATATAAGCTTGTAAAGATTTGCGCACATGATGCATAATCGAAAGAAAGATGTCTTGTTCTCTAGGCATCAGTATGGTAACGCTAGTGCACGTATGTGGGTGGTTATTGGGAAACGAGTACATCGAATAGGCCTGTGGAATTCTCAATTGGAAACGTTATTTGGTGAATGAGAATTGTTCAGTTACGATAGTACATGGATTAGTTTTTTGACTTGAGGTACCATGGTAACCTTGTGCATGACATCATGTACTTTGATGTATTACTTGATTGCATAACAATCACAAGGATTTTATAGTTAGTGTATTATTTTCGTATATGGAGGTTAATGAGTGGCCAAAGCAAGATGAATATTAGACATGAATTTTATAATGATTCATCACGAGTCAATATCATCAGGAATGAGATCATAGTTATTACGTCAAGTAAGGTTTCGGCTAATAATTCATGCCCTATACTTAATTGAGAGATTAGTTAATGGAATGACTGGACTTACATGGTACTGTAACAGAAATTAGTTTGCTTGCTAATTCACCTAAGACTAGGTAGTCAAGATGCATGACAAGATGCTTCCCTTGACTTGTAAGGTTCTTGTAATGGAGGAGCTAATTCCAGGATGGATTAATTAATTAGAGTAATTAGTTAAACTATATTTTTATATATTCACTAAATTACAATAGTTGTAAGCCCACTACTAGATTAGTTGTAAACCTAATGGGTTATACATAAATCGAGATTGTCCACTTCTATCTAGAATATATAATCTAAGGAGTTGGAATTAGTTAATTAATAGAGATTAATTAACTTGATCTAGAACTAATTTAAGGAGTTAAATTAATTTATTCAATTAAGTAATAGGATTATTTAATTGAACCTAATAAAGATTAAGGACTCTTTGGGAGTAAATTAATTAATTGGTTAGAATTAATTAATTATGTGCTTTAAATTAATTTAAGAGTTAAAATAATTTTATTAATTTAAATAATAAGATTATTTAAATTGGGTCTAATTTAATTAGGTGGACATATGGAGCCATTTATTAATTAGTTAGATCAATTAATTAAATTGAGCTTAAATTAAATGATAGAGATCAATTAAAGTCCAAGCCCAAAGTTAATGGACTCATAGAAGATACCCATTCAGAGTCTTTTGTTAAAGAATTAAAGACTCCAATTAAAACTTAAAACTCTTGTAAGGAAAGAAGTTAAAGACTCCTATTTTGACGGAAAGGATTAAGATAAGAATGAAAGAGGAGATAAACTTGGAAATTGATCAAATATTAATGGGATTAGGATTGAACCAATTTAGGGTCCAAAAATAAGAAAAAATTACCCTCTTCTCTCTCTCTTCCTCTCTTGGTTTTTCTTCACACATGAAAATATTCCTTTCATCAAAGGTTCTATATTTTTTATACTTTGATTTAATTCTTTTATCACAAGTTGATAAAGGAATTAAATCAACATTCCCAAATTCTAAATTAGAAACAAAAGATCACAATTTACTAGTAAGAATTGTTGATCCGTGGACTTGTCCGAGGTATGGATACTAGTAGAGGAACGATGCTGGGAGTCTTTGATGAATCAGTTTCTAATTGGGGCTGAAGTTTCAAAAACATCTTAGGGATTCCTATGAAGAGTTCATGAGGAGGATAGCAATTCGAATTGTTTCACACCCACTTCAACCAGAGTGCTCAATAAAGGTATATTTGTGAAATCTCTTTTTATTTTTTATAAACGAAATATTAGAGTGTAACCAAAAAATCGCATCGAATTCGGAACTGCATGTACTCAATAGTTTTTATACATGTTATAAATTTTTAAATTTCCTACCCAATAGTGGTAGTAGAGCCTAGGTTACCATACCCGAATATTTTCGTGAATATCATGAATTAATATGTTTTTATGTGCACTAAAATGGTTTTAATTGATTTATTGATTGGGATAAATATTTTAAATGTTAAAGATAAAAACTGAATGAAAAATATTGGAATTAGATGTGAAAAATGGGCCAGTTTTCTCGTCTGTTATTATAGCAGTCACGAACAACTCAGCGCCTCGATGCCGTTGGAATTTTTTTTTAAGGGTCGCAGCGCTGGTCTTGGATTCGCGATGCCACATTATTTTCAAGTGTAGTTTTTATTTTCCCATTCTTTTGTGTAATTGTTACATAGCTTTTGGTTTATTCAATTTTTAAAATTAATTATTAATTTTAAAATTATTAAAAATGTGTTTTTATGAAGAACCAAATGTTATTTATCCCAAATTAAAAAATAGGCATATAAAGGGTAAATTTACATGCTTAGAATTTATTTCATATGATGTATAAATTAGGAATGTATGTTAGAGTTGATGATCATGGAGCCTTGACTATTTTATGGGTATTTTATGTGCATTGTGAGTGCTTGATTTTTGGGTTTAATTAAAATAAAGCCTGCATGTCTCGTCTTTTCTCTATTTTTTTTTAGTGTAAATTCTCTGTCTCCTATATACTTCCCCTTGGAAGATAGTTCAAGGTTTCTTGTTAGGTCATAGCAAATGTAATGAGAGTAGAATAATAATGTGAGATATTCTTTTGAAAAAGGAGCAAGGTGGAGAAAGCAAAGAATGAAGGTCGACGAATGTATAGGTGATATATTCATATAACAAATGGGACCTATGTGTCATTTTAATTGCTACCCTTAGACTCACCTAGATCCACTTTGGCTCGTGTAGATCGCATAGGATATGGCCATGATCATCCTTTTATTATGTATGTATGGTAGATGCATATGTTTATTTAATGCTTTTTTTTTGCTATACTTGCGATTATTAGGATAGTGCAACATTAAATAAACAAACAAAATATGATGTCTTGGAATTATAAAATGAACCCTCATTAGAAAGTCAAGTTTAAGAATTTTTAACTAAATTCTATATTAAGCATAAGTGGGTAATATTGGGCTAGGCCCAATCGTCCAAACCTTCTATCAAAAGTAGTTGGCATGTGAAATGCTGTCACGCTTAGTCCATTGGCCACGAGTCATGGGATGTTCTAAGTGGATGTAATAGTTGTGACTACTACTAGTATGGGAATGCCCATAGGATAGGAGGGCTAAAGGTGTTGGCCACCAGTCGTACGACATAATTTAGTTATCTTACTTGCATGGATGTTTGATGGTAAAACACTTGACACTTAGTACCATATGGGCTCATAAAATTAGGATGTATAGGAAGAGTGACGTAAAATGGCTTGAGGGTTATTAGAAATGTAATTTTTAATGTGTTACTACCTTTTAGTTTTGTCAAATGGACTCATAAAATTGGGGTGTATGGCAAAGCTAATTGGACCTTAAGCCTACTAGGAAATATAATTTCCCAAATCACCATCTAGAGAGTGATGAGATTTGAATAAAATAGAGACATTATAATTAAAGACCATATTATAAATGAATATATTGTCAAATAAATGCTCAGTTTTCTACCTTACTTAGGATAATAGTTTTCACTTTTAAATTCATTTGAATTATTCTAGATAACAATAAACACTATTAAGCTCCAATCTATCCGGATTGCTCTTAAAACTTAAGAATGGTTCTCAAATTAAGAGGATTACAAAATGTGCAAAAGAGAGATTTCTGCAATAGTTATAGAAACAACTCCCACAAAAGTTGTGGAAGCACCTCTTATTGCACATTCTATAAAGATTTGTAGAAAACCTTTTACAATTGTTGAAGAATGACCTTCTATAAGGAGTTATAGGAATTCCAGTTGTCAAAGCCCAACTTTGATTATTGGTTCTACCTACTCTATGACTAAAGGTCTATAAGAAAGACTTCTCAGTAGAAAAAAAAATACAAAATCGGGCTTGGCTAGAGAATTAATTTGGACAAGATAGGTTTGTGCAACCATTGCAATATAAAGAGGCAAAGAAAGAGGAAATGCAAGTATGGACTTGCTTAAATGAATTAGAAGGGATTCAAATTGTGACTTAAAAGGGTGATTTTAATTCAAAATTGTATTATATTTAAATCAACCATTAGTGTTGACAGTTCTTCTTGGGTATTGGATATCAGATATGACCCATCTCTACAAGGAGTTATAGAAGATGACAAGAAGAACAAGACTAAGTGGAAGGACATTCCTTAAACTTGGAATTGAAGCAAATGTTGCTTCATTAGCTAAAGGAATGTCAACTTAGCTCAACTTGGAATAAGGGTAGCACTAATTATATTTGCCTTGGTGAGAGATGACATTTAATAGTGGGATTTTCGTTAAATTAGAAAAAAGTTTGATTGTATAATCAAAGGATGGAAATGTACCATGGTTCTTGATGTACGTGCATTAGCATTAATTTATACTGCCACAAAATTCAATGTTACATGATTTAATAAAATAGACTTTAATTTGATAATCATAGTTCCACATACTTGTGAAATGTGAGATTAGGTCATATCTCTTAGAAGAGAGTTCACAAGACGGCACGAATGCTTGATCTTAGGACAAGCTTGACATGCCAACCTTTGAATCTTGTCTTAAGGGAAATATGATCAAATAACCATTTAGTGGACAAATGGAGCATTCCACAAATCCTTTAGATTTGATCCATACATATGTATGTAAGTCACTAAGTATTAATGCTCGATGAAATTACCACCATTTCATTACCTACATTTAGTGTTATAATTTGGATAGTTCTCATAGACAATTCTTCGTGTAAAATTAAATTATCACATCCAATAAAATTTTCTTTCTCTCATAGCTTTAACAAATCAATTTCCACACAAACCCTATCTGGAATTGGGTTGTCAATATTCAAAGTATCCTAGTTATCAAGTTGATAGAAATTTTTTTTATTAAACATTGCATGTACCTAGGTGGGGAATTTAGCGGTAGACCCCTACCAGTTATTAATAAAAATTCAAAGTAACATTATACAAACCAAATACAGAAAATAAGGAGTACTCACTCCCTTATATTTAATTTGAAAGTAGACAAGAAAATTTGGAAGTGTTACTTCCATTACATGTAAACAAAAACCTAAAGAATGAAATTCAACTAATCTAGAATGTGGTTGATCAATGACCTGCATTATTAAGTCTGTAGTGAGATCTAAAACATGACATTTGCATTCTGTCCATCGTTAGAACTCCACAAAGCTCCTCCGATACTTTCGTTGGTGACCATTGTCTAAAATTCCCTTTAAAGCAAGATGAGGCGAGGAAATCTGCAGTGTGAATCGAAGATCCATCAATTCCATGATGAAAAAGACCTTTGCAAGCAATGGCTGAAGTGTCCAATGTCCTCTACTCCGCTGAAGTATGAGCTAAAGTGTAGATTGAATATCCGCTTCAACCCACACTCGCCTGATTCCAGATTCATAGCACCAAGATAATCCATAGGCCACAACTTGCAATTCTGCAACATTATTTGAGGATATACCAAGGTAATTGAAGAAAGCAAAAAGCATGTTTCTATTGGGATCGAGCATAATTCCCTGAACCCATGATGCCAGGATTCCCCTTGCTCGCCCCATCTGTATTTAATTTAACCTAGCCTAGACTTGGGACCTGCCATTTAACGAGAGTACTCTTCAGTTTCTTAGGTGTCCACAATAAGAAATTCCATCAAGATGCAATATGGTTGTCCCCTTTCCAGAAATGAAGTCCAAATAGACCTTCTTGTTGTGCACTGTATTGATGATCCATCACTTTAGAAAGAATAATATGATGCTGAACAAAAAATTGATGGTATTTGGCATCACTTCTTGAAAACCAAATATACCAAAGTATAAGCATAGGCAATACTCCATGAATATGTGTCTGACCCCCTGATGAAGATGAAAAACGCCAATGTTGTATAAGGAGCCTAATACTACCATAACTGGTGGCGTATTATGAAAAACTGAACCAAAATGCTTTCAAATCGCATCAGCCTGAGGACACGAAATAAACAAATGCGAAAATGTCTCAGGACCCTTGTAACAAGCATGGAAAAAAGCCATCTCAAATCCACGCCTTTGCATTCTTTCGTGAACAAGTAACTATTCCTTTAACAACCGCCAAGGAAAAAACAGACATTGTTGGTGTAAGGATCTTGTTCCAGATTGCATCCATGAGCTGAATAACTGGCCTTGCATCTTGAATAGAGTCCCAGGCAGATTTCATATAGAACCCATTGTATGATGTCACCTTTCAGATTGGAATATCCGCTTTACCATAAAGCATAAGGTTATCCGCAATGAATCTTACCAAGTGTTGTGGAAAGACTCCAAGAAGCTTGGACATATTCCAATTACCATGCTCCCCAAAGCTAGACACAGGCTCCAAATTATAATCAGATTGAACAATTTGGTAAAGAGGCCCCTTGTCAATCTATTGATCAAACCAAAATGAGCATCTGCCAGTTCTTAACCGCCAAGAAATATGAGCCTCAGCTTGTAAACGCACCTGACATAACCATCTCCAAATCAATGAATGATTTGGTTTATATGGGGCTAAGCAAGGTGCCACCGAAAGATAGTAATTCAGACGCATAAACCGTGCCCACAATGAATCAGAGTGCGAAATTTCCACCACAACTTCAATGAGAATGCTTGTAAAACATCCGCCAAATTTCTAATACTTATTCCGCCTTTTGCAAAAGGTAAAGAACATTTCAACCATGAATATCAGTGCAGCCTCGGATTTCTATCCATACTACCTCAAAAAATCTGGACAGGAGCTTTTTAATTAGATTAATTCCAGACCTCGGAGCTGATAACACTTGAAATATATAAACGGCATCGAACACAACACACTCCCTATAAGCTCAAGTCGTCCACCATGATTAAGATATGCCTTTTTCCAAGATATACGGCCCTTAACTTTGAAATAATATCATCAAATAATGCCCCTTTCTTCCACCCCTGGTACAGAGGAGCCCCCAAATATGTGAGTGGTAAGTACTTCCACAGTCGGGATAAATAATGCCGGTGAAAGAGGATCACCCTGCCGCAGACCCTGGTAGATTTGAAGAACTCAAATGCCTGTCCGTTTACAAAAACTGAAAACCAATTATTCTCCACACAATTGGGCACAAGCTGAATCCAGTGACTAGGAAATCCCAACTTCCACAATACTAAATATAAAAAAGTCCATTGGACTCGATCATAAAACTTAGCCATGTCCAGCTTGAGGATCAAGATTGAATATTCACACTTATTGTCCAGACAATGAGTGAGCTCCTGGGCTAGCAATATGTTGTCACTAATAGTGGACTTGCCATAAAGCCACTTTGTAAAGGAAAAATAAGTTTTGGCAAAAGGCGAGAAAGTCTTTTGCAAAGAAGCTTAGAAAAGAATTTATTAGTAACAGTACACAAGCTGATTGGCCTAAAATCTGACCACGTATCTGGACACCTTAGGAATCAAAACAGTAGTAGTTATAGTAAAATCTCTCGGCATAGGAACTCCCCTAAAAAAATTCAAGTAGGCATCATAAAGATCATCAGAAATAATTTCCCAACAGTATTGGAAGAAAAGCGACGAGAAACCATCAATCCCAGCAACACTATCAGGATCAATTCTGAAAAGCAGTTCTTTTAATTCACTAAAAGTCGGCAATGTGCATAGCATGAGAGCATCCTGATCAGTAACAAGCCATTGTATACAAAGAAATCCTCTTCAATGAAATTTGACTCCCCACCCATAGCAACTTTTGGAAAAATGTTGCAAAAATGTTGTAGCGGATTCTCCCACCTCTTGCGAATTAAATATTTGGACACCATCCACATCAATCGAATAAATATTACTTTCATCTTTTTCTTCATTACAATGGAGTGAAAGTAGGAAGAATTTTGGTCACCCTCCTTTAAGCACTGACAAATAGATTTTTGCTTCCAGTATGACTCCTCAATTGCAGCCGCCCGAGAAAGGATAGCTTGGGACCGTTTAAGAGCTATCAAATTATCCTTCAATGGAGCAAATTATTTTTCCTTAGCACTTAAATTCGATTCCACAGCCTTCATCCTGTCAAAAATATTGCCCAAAAAATTCCTTATTCCACCATTTGAGCTGCTCCTTAAGTTCTAATAATTTTTGTTGAAGGCCAATCATTCTCCTAACCGAAAGAGGATAAGTCCAAGCCTCCCTAACCAAATAAAGAAATTCATGCTCTCGAACCCAAGGTTTAATCTATATCTATATCTATATTATATTATATTATTATTATATTAATATATTATATTATATATATATATATTATAAAAGTGTGAATTTTTCTTTCAATTTTGATTGAACTAAAATGATCCTTTGACATATTAATTTTAATGGCAATAAAGCAATTTAAAATCGTTTCTCCTGAAAAATAGTTGTTTTCAAGTTGAACTAGATTTTTAGTAGGAAACAAACACTAAAAATTCTAAAATAACTTATGACATATTATTTTTTAGGGCAATAATGTAATTACAATATTGAATTTTTTATTAGACGAAAATGATCCTTTGACGTATTAATTCCTTTGGCATATTATTTTAATGGCAATAAGGTAATTTACAATTATTTCTCCAAAAAATAGTTCTTTTTTTTTATCAAATTGTAGACTTTTAGTAGGAAACAAACACTAAAAATTAATGAGGAAGAATAACACTATGTAATATATAAAATGATGCAACTTGATGGACAACTAAGTAATTTTGTTTATATGTTATTAGTCTTTAAAATGAATTACAAACTCCATAAATTTAGGATTAAAGGAAACAATAAAGAATAAGAAGAAAATAACATAGAACTAAGAAAAAGAAGAAAAACAAGTTGAACTAGACTTATGGTTGAAACAAACACTAAAAATTAACGAGTAAGAAAGTTGAAAACCAAATAAATAAAATAAAAGAGAAAGAAAATAAGGAAGAACGAAAGATAAAATTATTTATAAATGGAAAATTAAATGTAGGGACACCTATCCTACTTAGGTTTATGTGGTTAACTCCAATATAGAGATATAATTATTTTTATAAATTTGGATTTAAATTTGAATTAATATTAGTTATAATTATGTTTCTTGCATGTGAAACTTTTAATTATCAGTTTAGTTCTATGAACCTAGACATATGAATCATGAAAAAATTCTGGTCAAATTCAATATAAAAATATGTGTCTCAATTCTTATATTCATTTAACACTTTTCATAAAAATAATTAGAGAAAAATATAGAACTCTTAAATTGCATGAATAAAATCATGGTATTAGTTTGTCTTATAATATTAGAAAAGAACAAGGTACATCTTGTACTAACTCAAATAAATAAGGTTTAATTTCACTTTACCCCCATCTACTTTTGTTGAATATCACTTTACCCTCTATACTTTCAATTGTCTCACTTTATCATCTTATACTTTCATTTTCTTTCACTTTAACATCTTATACTCTCATTGTCTAACTTTACCCTCTTGTAATATTAAAAAATTAACTAAATTACCCTTACCAATTATTTATAGTAAAATTAATTTAAAAAATTTTAAGATTAATAGACTTGTATTTATATTTTAATACTTTGTCACCTTAATTAGTAACACTTAACAATAAGTTCATTTAAAATTTTATTATCATTAAATTTTGATAGCTATTTTTTATAAATATAGTTCCTATTAAATTTTTATATCGTATGATATTTTTATTAGCTAATACATTTTACTTATAAATTTTCTACTTGTAATTAATATAAAAATATATATAACATAGTTATAATTTTTTCTAAATACATAAAATATTGTTAATAAATTTCTAATGAATTATTAAAATTTCATAAAAACTATGTTAAATTCAAAAAAAGTTTTTTTTAGGTATGATTTAGCAGTATTAAATAAATTATAAATAGTTGAATTATTGTAAGTTAATAGATACTATGTTCCATTTAAAAAAATCATAATCACTTTAGTATTTAATTTAATTACTATTACTTGATTATAATGATTATTTTAGAATTTAACATAGTTTCTATGAATTTATGATAATTCTAATTAAAAATAAAAAATGATTACTAACATTTTATGTATTTAGTATGATAATATTTAAAAAAAATTATATATTTTTTAAATTTATATTGAGTAGAAATTCATAAGTGTGTTAGCTAATAAAAAATATTCTACTATATACTAATTTAATAGAAACTATGTAGTCTATGTTAAATTGAAATATAAATAATAAAATGTAAGTACAAAAAAAATTTGAATAAGTATAATGTCAAGTATTAATTAATTAAATTGAAAAAAATATTAATATATATATATAAATCTATTAATTTTAGAACATAAAGTAATTTTACTATAAATAATAGGTAATAATAATTTGGTAAATGTTTTTAGAGTACAGGGGGCAAAATGAGATAATGAGAATATAAGGGGGTAAAGTGAGATACAATGAGAGTACAAAGGGGTAAAGTGAGATACTTGAGAATACAAAGAAATGATGTGATACTCAACAAGAGTAGAGGGGGATAAATTGGAATTAACCCAATAGATAATACACATAAAACAAAAAGAAAAAGAAAGAAATAACGAATGGGTTACTTAGCAATGAAAGGTACAAGAATAGCATGTAGGGTTCTAATGAATTGTCAAAACGGGAATACTATAAACAATGAAATAAAAATGAGAAAGACACATGTCTTTCTATTTATGTTTATGTATTGAAACTAAAAATAGTTCTAGGAACATATATATAAAGTTAAGAAGCAAAAAAAAAATGAGCTCAATTGCAAATATGCAAAATTCGCATGTTACAGGGATTTTTAAATCTCAATTTCCATGTGAATTAGAAGGTTAGTAACTTAAAGTTTTCCAATATGTACTTTATTATAAAATCTAGAATATTTGGATTCCCCTTTAACCAATATACTCAAAGATACATGAATTGAAAAAAAATGTCCAATCGCATTCATTGTGGTACTACAAGGTTTGGGTGAGACTTTGACTTTTTGTTGCAATAATGGAAAAATTAAACTTGCACCTATTGAAGTTCCTAAAAAATTATACGAGTTATTTACTTTTGAGTCAAAAGAGGTTGTCGAGACGAGGGGTTTATACTTTTTGAGTAGAGAGAATGGTCTATCATGACCTTCCAAGATTAATTATCAAGGAAGACGGTTTTGGTTATTTCAATTATATTTTGTTAAAAACAAACATGAGGTAGAAAAGTCGATTTTATCTTAAATTGCTATAAAGAAACTTATAAAACTTATAGATGTAAATTCATATGCAAAAATCTTCAGAAGATTAAAGGATTATCCTTTAATGGATGACATTCAACTCCATATATTAAAAGATGTGAAATTACATCAACGAGTATATAATTCTCCAACAATCAATCAAGTTGCAACAATATGGGTTAAAGAAAATAATAGTACCATATATTTCAAACGAGACATTGTAGTCTATACAAATTTAGGCCACAGACACAGAAACATTATTATGGATGTTATGACCCATTACAATATTGAAAAATTCTTGTATGGTGGACGAAATATCGTTACCCACAATCAAATTATAAAAGCATAATACAAGGTAAAGATGAATAAATAATTTACAAAAGAAGAAAAATAGATTGAGAGTTCAAGTTCAGAATGCACAACTGAGCAATGAGTTCGTAGTACCTTACAATCCATATCTATTATCAAGATATAATTGCCATATCAATATTGAGATATGTTGAGGAGTGACAACAATGAAATATCTTTACAAATATATCTATAAGAGACATAACATAGTAGCAAATCATCTCACCCACAACGATAATGAAAATTTAATTGATGAACTTAAATATTTTTAAGATGCTCGATGGGTCTCTGCTCAAGAAGTATTGTAGAGAACTTTTGAATTTAATTTGAATATAATATTCCCAACAGTTATCAACTTGCAGTTTCACCTCCTAAATCAATAATGTGTGACTTATTTGGAAAACCAAAATTAAAAAATATTTTGAGATAAGAGCACGTCTCCAAAACAATGAGCACAAAGTATTTTTCTATGTGCTCTAAAAGAGAAAGTGCAAAAAAATGTCTTTATAGAGAATTTTCATAGCACTGTGTATAGACAAACAAGATAATTTTTTAAAAGAGAAAGAAAAGAGATGTGATTTAGGTGTATAAATACTAAATATCATGTTGAATGAGAAAGTTATTATCTTAGATTACTTGTCAGAGGGCCAACATCTTTCCAAGATTTTCTAATAGTAAATGGTATATGATAATCCAATTCCAAAGAAGTTAAGCAAAAAAGAGGATTGCTAGAATTGATCTAAGTATTATTGAATATTTAAATGAAGTTGTCACTTTTCAAATGTTACATTAATTGCAAAGACTATTCGTAATCATCTTGGTCTACTATGTACCAGCAGATGTGAGACTTCTTTGGGATACATACTTTGAGACAATATTTGAAGATTTCAAAAGAGAAATAGAAAGCTTAGTTGAACTATAAGTTGCTAAAATTTTAAAAAGTTAGAATTTTTTCCTGTAGAGCAATGGAAAAACATCAGTCCATATGATCTTCCAAATATTTCTAATGATTTAGATAACATTGACAAAGAATTTTCAAGTGATACAAGATGAAATGTCAATATAAATAACTTCAAAAGATTATGAAACAAAGCTAAAGTTTGAATTCTAAACAACATAAAGTTTTTTCAATTATATTAGATTTCATACAAAAGAGCAAATATGGAATTTTTTATATTGGTGGGCCAGGTGAAATAGGATAATTCATAGTCTTAATCCCATTCTCCCTAAATTTCACTTTTCTATATTTCTTGGTTTTTAATTTTCATTGCTAATTAGTTTATTTTAGTTTTCAAATCATCCATCTAATTTTCATATGTTAAATATAGCTAACACTTTTAGGGACACGACAATTCTCTCCTCACACACTTTATTATTTACAATTAGTACACTTGCTAATCAAGCGTTGCATTGCACGCACATCAATTTTTTGGCATTGTTGCTAGGGAGTATGTTTTTACAATATCGAAAATTGATTTATGTAGTTGTAGTTTAACATTTATTTGCTTTATTATTGTTATTTTGTTCTAGTTTAGTTTAGTTCTTTTGTTTGTTTTTATAGGGGATACTTTGTTGGATAAGATAGCAGCTTATACACATTATTGGCTAATGAATGTACCATGACAATGAGGACTTTTGGAAGTCATAAATTAGAAACCCTTGCTGCATTGTCCGCCCAAGTAAATGCTTTACCTAACTGGACAAATTTTTTTCTAGTAAATCCTATCTATACAAGCGTTGCAGTACATGAGTGGTGCGATGGTTTCCATGCAAGAACAAAATATCGAGAGAGCAATCCATTGTCACCATCACAGGCTGATAACGCTCAATATATGTAGGATTACAATGAAACATGACACTCTTTTCTCCAACACCTGCAATCAAGGATGGCAAGATCATCTGAATTTTTAATGGAAAAATGATCATAATATGACATTGCTTGAACCTGAAGAAGCATTGACTCAATTCATAATGAAGGCCGAAGATAGTTTCCAAAATCCATCAACAACATTTCAAAACTTGGAAATCTAAATTAGTGAGCTAGCCAATATATTTTCTCATGGACAATAATAAAATTTACCTTGCACAGTTGAGGTAAATGAAATGGGCAAAGAATTGTGTCATGTTATTATCGTGGGAGTTGAAAACTTCATCAAGGAAAAAATTCTTCAAGGATGAACAAGAGGCATCAACATAAACACTTCTAGTGGAAAAGGAAGAATGCTAAGTGCTACAACTTTAAGGTTGCAAACTCAAGTGTAGGTTGTATTAAGTAATAAATTTCTCGTGAGTCTGAGGTTAATCCACAGAAAAATTGTTTGAAAAATTCAAGTTTATATTTCTAAAAAGATGGAGTTTATGTGATTCAAAATATATGAAAAATTTAATGTATGTTGTAACTAAAGAAAAACCAAAGTAATAAAAATATTGAGGATTAGGGATCCACTCTTGAGTTTTGAATAGAGAAACGATTATTTATTCTTTTTACCTCTATTAATTTCCACAATTGGAATCCATACATTATGAAGGTTCAAATGGGAAGATATTATCTAATAACTCATGCAATAAGGTAATCATGATATTGTCTTACTATTGTAAATTATCTCTTAACACCAACACTTATTTATGGGATCAAGCATTTATGCACACCTTTGTCAATAATAAATCAAGGTTTCATATTAGCAGTCAGTGGGGTAAAACTGTGTAATAAACTAAATGTACCCAAATATTTGTTGTGCCATTAGAGATACATAAATCAAGAATTACTACAAAACAAGCAGGGTTTAAATCAAAACTCAAATTAATAATACAACATACTTAAACATTTTCTACTCTTATAACCATTCCTCTTCATCCATCAAAAGGTTCACCCTTTTTCCTCAACAAAATGAAATTTAGAAAGATATAATAAAAGTAGCAAAGACTAAAAATATAAGAAAAACTAGGGAATGCATTTCTATTACTACAAGAAAACTTACATTACTAGAAAACATACAAACTAGAAAACTTATCCTAAAGAAACCCTCTACTCCCCCTCTTGCAAGCTTAATACATGACTTATTTATAGTACTTGGAGTAAGCTAGAGGCCAAATAAATAATGGAGGGGTTAATTAAGTGGTATGCTAGTTGCCAAGAGTTGATAAGTTGTTACACCAAGTCATCACCTACCGAATTAAATTGCATTGTTTGTTCAGGTATAGCCAGATTGTTATTTTTTCTTTAATTATTTGAATGCTATAATTGTTTTTCACATTACCTGATTATTTGTGATCAAAATTTTGTACTACATTAAATCCTACTTCAATGTTGTGTTGTCCTAAGAAAAATATAATAGTACATATTTTTTATAGTATTTAATATATAACTTAGGTGAAATAATATTTGTTCCTATACTCAAAACTGATTTGTATATTATTTTTAGTCAATATCTTTCATCTTATACTTATGGTATCTGGCTTGCTCAATACTTTGGTTGTTGACATCAATGTTCTTTTGGAGAGAACAATATATAATTAGTCATGAGAAAATATTGAATGAAATTGACACCAACATTTGAAATTATTTGTTCTTGAGATTTTTTAATTATCATGGTAAAACAAAGTCTAACAAGAAACTGTTTACGTCTAAATTGAAATAAATAACTTTCATTTTCAGTTCGCGAAAATGGTATTCTAAGTATAAAGACCTTTCTAGTATGTCGCCCAAGCACAATATTTGCATCAATCCAATTGGAGTTAAAGAGTTCAAAAAATTCTCCTTGTAATAGTTGTTTTGTGTCATCAATTATTTCATCAAAACTATTAAAAATTCTTACTTCTTTAGGAAATATAGAGATTAACTTATCATTCAAACTATCAACATCCTCATTTATAAGAGATAATATTACTCCGCTTGTCATGTAATGAGCTAAGTGAACATTCTTATGTAAAGCTTGAAAAATAGCCTTAATAAGTTGTTGTATTGAGTCTTCTTTATTGTCATACTCAATAATCATCTCTTCTAAAATTTTGATATTACCGTTAATGTTAGTTGGTTCTTCAACTTTTTTCTACTTTAAATAAAAACTCGCTGAAGTTTGAATCATTTCTCGACCTTATATAATTTGACAAAGTATTTTTTTTCATTTTGGATCACAATTATGAGTTCAACAAACTTGCAGACATAGTTCCATAAATTGTTTCCGTAGGAACAACTGATAGTACTTGTCTATAATTTCCATAAAAAACTATCACTTTTCCACTGATGTGCTCAAAATCTCAGCAACAATTAAGAATTCCAGATTCAACAACTTGATCACAAGCCACATTTGAATTAACCTACATAATGCTAAGGAGTGTCATGCGAATATTTCGATGTTCAAGTCAGTAAGAGTATCAAGAATCTCAATCACTTGATCAAAATATGTATAGTAGTTGTGCGTAAGAAATAAATCTTGCCTCCAACCATCTTTTATAGCAGTTTATCAAAGTAGTAAAATTAATGAAGGATTCTATTACCTTGCGGGGATAAAGCCAATCTCCTAAAATCATGCCTATTAAATAAGGACATATTTTCTTTCCCTTTCCAGCGTCCTGATACGATCATAATAGAATTCTTCTCTACTCTCCCAATCATTTTAAGTTAAGCCTTCTACTCGGCCTACTTAGATCATATCTAGTTGAACACCTTAGCTCACCTCATAAGCATATAACCTGTTGGCTAACCTATTCGCCTAACTCGATCACGGGTAGGGCAAACTAGCCTTCATTATTTCATTTAGGGTAGACCAGCATATTGCTAATCAGTAATACCACTTGGGCCTAAGCCCATACGAAACCTCACCATCCCAAGATCCTAGTCAGGACCCAACTTAGACAAGCCCATAAGGGATAAAGTATGCCACATCATCCACCAAAATCTTCATTATTTCCCGTTACATCTTTTAATAATTTATCAACATGCTCGATGACCCATCATTTCGTTGTTGGTGCTTTTTACCATAAAAATAGTTCTGCTTATGCAATAGCTTTACAGCTCCATTTTGCTTGGACAAAATATACTCACTTGATTCATTTGCATCTACTGGTAATTTGAAACATGAATATATTATTCTCCCATAGCATTATTGCAGTAGCAACTCCAAACATCCCAATTCCAAATGCTATTAGATATTTGGATCAAAGATGAACTAAAAATGCACAGTATAAGAATGACTTGTGATTGGCATATTCAATTTAAATAGACAGAACGTTCATAGAATAATATATAAAAAATGACAAATTATATTTTACTCATTAAACATTATTATATTTTCTAATTATGACTGTTTTGAGTTTTATTTACTTGAATTATAGGAGTTTGTTAGTTATATTATTTATTTTTTCAATTTTCATTGAATTTAATTCATTAAATATTTTATTTTATCATTCGTATCATTCAATAATTTTTTTTTTTGAAGTACCTCAAAATAGTTTATTTTTTATCAAATAAAGTTTTTATTTATAAAATATTCTCCAACATTCCAATTTTACTCCATTAAATTATTAAATAATATAATTAATTTATTAAAATCGTATGAATTACCTGCATTGCAGGAGTATTTTACTTGTGAATCTAAAAGGCTAAGGACCTCGGTCAATCAAGCAATTCAATTCCATAAGGAGAGGATACTGATCCAATGACGCCGATTAAGGTGTTTCACTCTTGTACGAGGAAAGACATCAGCCCACAGCCCAATGTGTAGTGATCAATGATCGATCCAGTCTTTGCCAAATATTAATTTATTCGTCTATGTGAAAGGTGTTTGCCTCATAACCCGCATCAACTAGAGAACAATACGAGATCATATTCTCGAAATCTTCCACGGAACGTGGTTCAACAGCCCCTACGCCCTTTCACTCATGGCCATGTAAAATAATATTGAAGTCACATAAGACCATCCAAGGCTCATTCCTGTGGTTAAGCTGTCTCAAGGAATCCCAAAGGTCTAATCACTCAGATCGAGGGCATTTAGCATATACAGTGGAACAAAAAAAGGCTCTAGGAAATAATGAAGACGAACTAGCGACTTCCAATTGTTGCTCATGATTGCAATTTAAAGAAACATGAACATCATCCTTCAAAAAAAAAACAAATATGGTCTGACCTGTTTGTAATAATATTATTAAA
The DNA here is from genome assembly GCA_019321725.1 of Paulownia fortunei. Lineage (NCBI taxonomy): Eukaryota > Viridiplantae > Streptophyta > Magnoliopsida > Lamiales > Paulowniaceae > Paulownia > Paulownia fortunei. The sequence continues at coordinate 20,314 of JAGSPU010000115.1, read as the reverse complement.
TCCAAATTTCCTCAGCATACTCCTGGGATTTAATTGAATCTTAGGCTCTAATATAGCAAGCATTAAAGGCTTTTATTTTTTGCAAATTCTTTGCAGCATACGCTAAGCATTATCATTCCCGATTCCACGAACAATGTACTTCGTTAGAAAATATTTTAAATCTGAAGTGGACCGTGTGACATGGCGAGGAACATTTGATATTGCTCCACCCTTTTTTTCCGAGTGGCAGAGGGTTAGACTCATCAACATCCACGGATTCATCATGAAAGTAATTGTTAGAGTAGGATGTCCAACGTTTCAATTGGATTGAATGTATTGTACTCTTTTTCTTTTGTAAAGATAATTTTATTGAGAATCATATTAATAAAAAAATATTTTCTTTATCTTATGTCATGTATTTTTTATTTCTACACATTAAATAAAGTGCTTAAATCAAATTTAGCTACGGGTCGCGCATATAATGACGATCATAGAACATGCTTCTAAAACTTTAGTTTTAAATAAATTTTGAGTCGAGAACTTTTTGAAATAGGACATCAAATAACTCAATAATATTCACACATATGATGCATGCTCATGAGACGAGAATGTCGCATTCCATTGGCATTAGTGTAGAGACACAAGTACATATATGTGGGTGCTTATTAGGGAAAAAATACACCAAACATGGCAGGCAAGAAAGTTTTAGATGGAGACTTTATCTGTCGAAATAAGAATTTATATGTTGCGATAGTATATGACTAGTCCTCGGACTTGAGGCACAATGGTAGTCTTGTGTACATCCTGCAACACTTTGATATATATTATGATTATTTGACAATCACAAATGGAGTATGTTCGGTGTTGCATTGCTGTGCATGGAGGTTTCTCAGTAGCCAACATAGAATTCGACACTTGTCTTTTTAAATAAGAGAATCTCCTGTATTTTTATAATTCGTGTTTCAAAAACCTTGACCAAGGCAGGATGAATCATAATTCATCAAGAATCGTTAGAGCTTGAAATAGGATCACATTTATTGAATCATTTGGGGTTTCAACTTATAATGCATGCCTAAATTAAATCGAAAGATTAGTTGTCGAAAGGACCGTGCGTAAATAGTACTCGAAACTGAAATAGGTTTACTCGTTATTTCACATAAGACTAGTTTGCCATGATTACTAGTTAGGTGTTTTGATGGATAGTGATGTTCTTGGAATTAAGAAGTTAATTTCAAAGCGGATTAATTAATTGGAATAATTGTTATTCATAAGTTACAAATGTTGCAAGCCCACTACTAGTAGTGAATCTAAAAGGGTCACACATTTTTATGAAAAGTAACATTTCTAATTTTGGGATTTATCCAATGGTTGAGAATTAATTAATTAATTAAGGGTTTTATTTAATTTAATAGTTAAATTAAATTATTCAATTGGACCTAATTTGATTGAAAACCCCAAATAGAGTAAATTAAATTAATTAATTGGATTGATTAATTTAGAATTAAATCAATTAGATTGATTTGTGGATTTTTAAGTCCAAGGCCAAAAGAAAATTAATGTGGATCACTTAAAAAATCCACTAAAATATGAAGAGAATAAATTAAATAAATATAATTTATTTAATTAGCGTACTTATAAATAAATAAATGTAGTGACTGATTTTTATAGGATAAATATCGGCCACTATGAATTATTTAATATATAAATATATTTATGGTGTATATATTTGATATATATATATCTTGATAATTATTTGAAAAGTTCAAATTAATATCAAGAATGTATGTAAATAATTTTGGTTATTAGTGTAGTTTCAAATAAGTCCACGAAAGAAAAAAATAGAAGAGTTGTTGAAAGATTTAGAATCTTTCCAAAATAAAATTTTAAAGTAGTTCAAAATTGACAAACTTACCAAAAGTTGAAAAATGAGCAAAATTTTAGCCCCTGTAAATAGGGATGTCCGAAAATTAGCTATTATAATTTGCAAAAATTATTTTGTTAAGTCTTCTAGTTTTCTCTCCAACAAAAGAAAAGAAAATAAAGAAAAAGAAAAGTGTTTTTCTTGTAATTTTGATTTTTTTTCTTTTTTAAAAGAAAATTAGTTTCTTGTTATTCTATTCATATTATAATTTCAAAAACTTATAAAATCAATTTTTATTGTTTTTGAAAATTTACTCCGATTCTAAATTAGTAAATAATTAAAATAATACTAGTGAATCCTTTTGATTAGTGTTACTCTTCCGTATTATGCACCTAATAGATGAGAGACATTTGGTTCCCTACGAGTTCTGAAAGTTTAGAATAAACAATTAATTGTATCATTCCCTACAACAATCGGAGTGTACGAAAGGTATAATTCGAATTTAATTTTTATTTATATATTCACTTGAATAAATGCGATTTTTAAAATCACTTTCGAATCGAGAGGTTAAATTTATATTTGATAAAAATTTAATTTTTCGATGCATCTAACTCTACGATTATAGCGAACCCAACAGTAACTTGTTCACGAAGGTCAACTTGGACATTAAGCAACCTGTTCACGAAGGTCAGCAGCTGAATTATCTACATCTTTAGGAATTTCATCTTGTTGAACAAGTTCAACCACGTGTAAATCAAAGCCAGCCTCTATGTTAATTTCACAAGATATAGCTAAAAAATCCAAAGCGCTATTGTGAATTAAATCTAATGTATTAACTACACCCACCTCTTCATTAATTGAATTAATTTCGCAGCATTAAATGCAACCACATTTGCATTACCATCCCTAGCATTATGCTCAGCCAAGTCCGATGGAACCCCATAGGTTCCAAATTAGGACTCATGGATTTGTTCATATCACTCGAAACCGTCCCATAATCAATGACACTAGCATTTAGTAGATCATTAGAAATATCAAATTTCTTAATAATTTCATCAACAATAGGATCAAGAACTTGAAATTTGTTGTTGATGGGAACATTATCTGAAATAATTACCTATTGTGGAGCATTACGAACTTGTTCACTATACTTCACCCCAGACATTCTAGCGTCATTCTGAACACTATTTTTTTCCACCCATCGAACATTTTTTGCACTCGTTGCAGTAGGGTTTTTAGCACCCACAACTTGTTCCCCCTTGCTAACATTTATCCATTGTTCAGTATGTGGCATAGGATGCCTATAATTCTCACCATAGCAATCAATTTGTTTATGCCCCAGATGTCGGCACTTAATACAACGACAAATGCATATTTTTATAAGTTTTTGTATTAATTCCATTATACTTTTCGTACCTTATTCTTGTTAATTTTATACTTTTAATGACCTGATGCACCGCACTATGAGATGTTACTTTTGAAAAAGTTTGACCGAAGGAAGTGATTGCACACCATTTATTTACTTGCTAGAAATAAGAGTATTTCAATCAGAGTTTCAGTTGCCTTTTATTTCGTATTTTCTTTTATTTTATTTTTTTGTTTTGAATATTTTGTGATTTATTTAGGATTTCCTTTTATTTGATTTCCTATATATTGTACGACCGAGGCTTTTTAGAGGAAGAAGAGATTAATAAAATTTTATAAATAGAAGTTTTATTGTGTTTTCTCCCAAATTCTCGATATTCCTAAGAATAAACAAGATTTTGATGCCTATTGTTTGGTATTCATGAGCGAATCAACAGATTATAGAAGGTTGTTTCTTTTCTTTCGTGTTGGTCTTTCTTATTAGATGCTTCTGCTACATCATTTGGCACCAAAACCAGGTTCATTCTTGATAACGATGCTGCCAAGAAGACACCCAGCCAATGAGATGCCCGTAGAAGAGGTTTACAAACATGACTGCATCACACAGATTGAATAACAGATGGATCAAATAATGGAGCAACTTGCTGGGTTATTGGCTATCCAAACTCAACCCCAAAATCATAATAATCGTGATTCAGGGAATGATTCAAGTGATAGTGAGTGTTATTATGAAGAAGCCCCACGATGTCGACGAATGGCCCCTAAGTAAGGGGAGGACAAACAACGTTGGGAGACAAGGATGCATACAGACATTCTTGAATTTCATGGGAACTTGCAGCTGGAGGAATTTCTAGATTGTTTAAGTATAGCAGAGGAGGTTATTGAGTTCAAAGAGCTTCCTAATAATAAGAAGGTTGAGCTGGTGGCGAGAAGATTTTGAAGTAGAGCAGCAGTATGGTGGCACCAGTTGAATTTGATAAGGAACAGGTTGGGTAAATCAAAGGTCGTGGAGTGGGAGAAGATGAAGAAAAAGATGCGTGTGAGTTTCTGCCATACAACTTTCAGAGACTAATGTACCAGAAATTGCAAAACTTAACAACTCAGTGGATGACTATGTTGGGTTCGTTATAACTACGAATGTGCTCATCAAAATTTTAAAAATTAATTTAGAAATAAATACATGCAACAATAATTATTGCATCATCCCAAGTTCGAAACGATTCTAATGATCGTGTGTTTTTTATAATTTTACAAAACAATTTAAATAAATATTCAAATTTTACATTTGATGCACTCCGATTATTGTAGAGTATGTAGCAATCAATTTCTATTAATCACTTTCGAAAAAGGTTTATGAGGGATCCAAAAGTCTCCCCTCAAAAGATAGTCCAGACATTTGAACTAGAATACGGAATTAAAAATCTTGCTAGTGATTTTAATTTTTTTACTAATCTAGTTTAGAGAGCCTTTTGTGCATATTAATTCTTAATTCAACTTGTAGAATTAAGAATTCAATACATATATAATCAAATAGGATTCTTTTGATTATCTTGGAAGAAGTTTTACAAGAAAAATAATTTTTTCCTTTTATTTTTTTTAAGTGGCTGAAAATTGGGATAGATTCATCCCCTCTAATTCTCGATCGTATCAAGAAAAATAAGTAGCTGAAAATTATCTAATAATTTCCATCCTTTCTCATATTTTAATATGTTGAAATTAGTTGTTTTGGAAGAGTCAAACTCTCCAAAAGTAACCAATCCAACTAACCCTCATCCTAGAATGAATGTGGCCAATTTTGTGGACTTCGACAAGTCACAAAATTAACCCTTCTTTCCACTCCTTGATTGTCTTGGACTTTTTCAATTTAATCAAGATAGATATATAATATCTCTAATTATCTTCATAAGATAATTGATAAGAACATCACATTATCTTTTTTTTTATTTCTTTCAATAATTTAATTTGGCTTTTAAATAAATAGCCACTTTAATTTTGGGCTTGGACTTTTATAAAGTTCATTAATTAATCATATTAGTCAAATTTATCCAATTCCAATTAATTGATCCAATCAATTAATTACTTGACTCCAATTGAGCTTCCTAATCTTATTAGGTTCAATTGAATAATCTCTTTACTTAATTGAATAATTAATTCAATCCATTGAATTAATTTAAATCCTAAATTAATTTCCATTAATTAATTAAATCCAACTACTTGGATTAATTTCTTGATTAGAAATATTTTATTCCAATTTGTGTGTAACCCTTTATGTTCATAATTAAGCTATTAGTGGTCTTACAACATTTGCAACTTATCAAAAATAATTATTCTGATTAATTATTTCAATTAATTAATTTATTTGAAATTAACAACTTAATTTCAAGAACCTCACTATTTATGAAAATATCTAACTAGTAATCATGACAAATTAGTATTAGGTAAAATAGCGAGTAAACTTATTTCAATTGCGAGTCACATACATGTACGGTCATTTCAAAAACTAATCTTTTAATTAAATTTAGGGCATGGATTATAAGTTGAAATCCTAAATTATTCAATAACTGTGATCTCATTTCAAGTTCTAATGATTTATGATGAATCAAAATTTATCTTGCCTTAGCCAAGGTTTTCGAATCATGAATTATAAAAACACAGGAGAGTTTATCTTATACACTGACCATGATGCACTCAAGCACCTCCATAGCAAGATAAGGTTTCAGCTCGACATACATCTTGGTCTTCATATTTACAATAATTTACCTTCGTGCTTAAGCATAAGATAGGGGTCAAGAATCGAGTTGCAGATGCATTAAGTCGTCGAAATAGTTTACTGACCACCAAGAGAATCAAAGTACTTACTTTTGACTCATTCCAATACTTATTGGATATTGACCCATATTATTCTACTATTATGCCCGCGGTGAGAAATAGGGAGAGGTTGGATTATCTATTGCATGATGGTTATCTCTTTCGAGGTAACTAACTTTATATCCCAGATTGCAGTCTACGACTTCAGATTATTAAGGAGCTTCATGGGGAAGGCCATCTAAGACGTGAAAAGACTCTATAGCTGGTGTGGAATTCTTACTATTAGCCAACTATTTGTAAGGAGGTAGAGCAATTTGTAGAGCATTGCCACATATGCCAGGTGTCAAAGGGAAAAGTGACTAACACCGGATTATATATGCTATTACTTATTCCTTCGCAACCATGGATAATGTGAGTTTGGATTTTATTTTAGGACTGTCAAGGATACAGAGGGGTAATGGTTTGATTTTTTGTGCTAGTTGACCTTTTCTTCAAGATGGTGCATTCCTTGCAAGAGAACTACTGATGCAATTAATATGGCTTAATTGTACTTTTAGGAGGTACATCGATTGCATGGATTACCTATCTCTATTGTTTCAATAAGGATACTAGATTCATTAGTCACTTTTAGTGTAGTTTGTGGAAAATGGTGAACACTTAGTTGAGTTTCAATACAGCCTACCACCCCCAAACTGATGGACAAACAGAGGTAGTGAATCGTTCTTTGGGGGATATGCTAAGGTATTTGGTTACAGAGCATGTATGAGCTTGGGATCAAAAACTCTATCAGGCAGAATTTCCTTACATTTATGTGGTGAACAGAAGTACGAGATTTAGTCCTTTTTCAAGTGGTGTACTCGTTGGTTCCACGAGGTCCTCTTTACCTCATTTCATTACCCACCAAGACCAAAGTTCATGGAAAGGTTGAGGAATTAGTTGAGGGATTATAGGAAATTCACCATCAAGTTCGTGAAAATTTAGAATATATTACATCAAAGTATAAACCGAATGAAGATAAAAAATGACAGCATATGGAATTTAAAGTTGGAGATTTTGTTCAGGTTGTGCTTATAAAGGATCATTTTTTATGAGCGATTACAATAAGCTCTCAGCAAGAAAGATAGGGCTACTTAAAGTGATAAAGAAGATCAATCCTAATACGTATCGCTTGAAGTTGCCATCTCATATTTGAACTGCGGATGTTTTCAATGTCAAGAATTTCATTCCGTTTTGAGGAGATTCATCTGATGAGGATCATAATGGAAATTTGAGGATGAATTTTCTCCAGCCCAGGGAGGATGATGCAATGCACCATGGGATGTTATTTTTGGAAAATTTTGAACGAAAGAAGTGATTGCACGCCATTTATTCACTTGCTAAAAATAAGAGTATTTCAATGAGAGTTTCAGTTGCCTTTTATTTTGTGTTCCTTTTATTTTATTTTCCATTTTAAATATTTTATGATTTAGTTAGGATTCTTTTTTATTTGATTTCCTATATATTGTACGCCTGACGGCTTTTTAGAGGAATAAGAGATTAATAAAATTTTACAGAGGGAAGTTTTCTCTTGTTTTCTCCCAAATTCTCAGTATTCCTAAAAATCAATGAGATTTTGATGCCTATTGTCTGGTATTCATGAGCGAATCAACAGATTATAGAAGGTTGTTTCTTTTCTTTGATATTAGTCTCTCTCATTAAATGCTTTTGCTACATCATGATGTTTTTAAATTTGATAGGAACTTTGGGAGCCAAGGGATGAAAAGGGACTAAAAACAACCACAATGAAGATAAAAGAGATAACATGAGTCGTGTCGCAATGCTAGAAAGGGAGTTGAGGTCAAAAGTTTAACACCAAAAGAAAAATAAAAAGAAGTAGGAAAGACAAAAACAAGATGGAGAGTACAAAGTTTAAAGAATTGGGGTTGAAAAATAAAAAAATATAAAAAATTGGAAGAAGGTTTCGAGCCGCGCCTAAAAAATTCCATGTCGTGGCTCAGGTTAAGAAAAAGGTTTGAGCCACGGCTTAAAAATTCCATGTTAGTGATCTACTGTGCTTAATAGAAAAATATTCTTTAGCAGATTTTTGATGACAAGTGGCGAAAAAGGCTTATTTTGGCATTTTTCTTGATGCTCACACAAGATTCACACAATCCATCACACTGTAATAGATATACAATTATATTCTCTCATTTTTACACAAATAATCTAGACATCACACACATTTTTCTCACTTTTTCACATACTATCCTCTTAACACACATACCATTTCTCACTCACCCTCTAGAAATCATTCATATTAAGAAGCAGTCTTGGGATCTTGGTCATTAAGGAAGACGAAGTAGAAGAGACTTAGAGAGAGACACATCCATAATCCTATTAGAGTAGTGTCCGGCGTGCCAATTAGATTGTGCATCTTTTATACTCTTGTATTTGTAAAAACAATCTTTTTCAAATCATATTAATAAAAAGGCAAATTTCTTTATCTTTAATCGCTTCTTGTAATTATATAAAATTCCTATACCAAACTTAGCTACAGGCTACGATCATGCATTTGATGGTGATGCTTCTATGACTTTGATCTTAAATTAGTTGTGAGTTAAAGGTTTTTTAAGATGGGACATCAAATAGCCCAGTAGACTCGTGCATACGATGCATACTCGCATGAGGAAGATGTCTGGCTCTATAGACATTGACGTAGTGATGCTAGTGCATATATGCGGGTGCTTGTTAGAGAATAAGTATACTAAACAGGGCTACTGGAATTTCTAAATTGGAAACTTCTTCGTCAAAATAAGAAATTTCATGTTATGATAGTACATGTCTTTTGACTTAAGAAACCATGATAGCCTTATGCATGTCATGTTTCATTTTGATGTATCTTTTGATTGCCTGACAATCACAAAGGAATACATTGGATGTTGCATTGATATGTATGGAGGTTAATGAATGGTCAACAAAGAATCCATCACTTATTTGGTAGAACAAGTGAATTTTCTATATTTTCATATTTCATGACTCAAAAGTCCTTGACCAAGGAAGGATGAATGTTAGACAAGGGTTTTCTAACGATTCATCATGAGTCATTGAAATTTAAAATGAAATCATAGTTATTGAGCAATTAGGGTTTCAACTATTGATCCATGCCCCAAACTCAATTGGGAGATTAGTTGATGGAAAGACCTTACATGTATGACACTCGTAATTAAACTAGGTTCATTCGCTATTTTACCTAAGTCTAGGTAGTCATGATATACTTGCTAGGTGTTTCCCATGACTTGTAAGATTCTTGAAATTAAGGAGTTAATTTCAAGCGGACTGATTAATTAGATTGATTAATCGGGATGATTATTATTATTCATAAGTTGCAAATATTGCAAGCCTACTGCTAACTTAGTTGTGATCCTAAAGGGTCACACATAATTTGAGATAGAAAATTTCTAATTTTGGAATTGAACCAAAGGTTTGGGTCCAATTAATTAATAGAGATTAATTAATTGGGGCTTAAATTAATTCAAAGAGTTGAATTAATTATTCAATTAAATAATTAGATTATTTAATTAGATATAATAAGATTAAGGAGCCCAATTGGAGTAAAATAATTATTTGATCGGATCAAATTAATTGTGTAGTCCATAAATTAATTTAATTATTAAATTAATTTACTTAATTAAATAATTGAATTATTTAATTGGATCTAATTTGATTAGATTGACTAGATGGAATTAATTAATTTGGGTAAGATAATTAATTGGATTAATTATGGGATTTAATTTGAAGTACACGATAAATTAGGAAAGGCCCATGAAGGTGATTGGAAAATGATAGAAAATCAAGAGTTTGGAATTCTTGGGTAATCTTGAATATCTTTGGAAGATATAAAAGAGATAAATTATAAAAAGTTTGCATGAACCAAAATATCTTCCAACCAATCAAAATGAGATATAAAATACTAAGAGTAGGACTCTAGAAATTTTATGCCCCTTATATATACACCATGGCCGATAATTTAAGGATGAATAATCATCCTCTAATTTTCGGCCATATAGATATAATAGAAGAAAAAATATTTTCTTTATCCGTCATTTTTCTCCAAAAATTCCATCTTTAATTATTAATTTTTTTATCATAAGTTGATAACAATAATTAATATTTTTCTATACACACTCCATAAACTAGATTAGAAAATAAATCAAAATTGCTAGCGGAATTTTGATTTTGTGTCCTTACTCAAAGTATGCACTACTTTAGAGGGGTGTCTGGATTCTTGTGAACCAAATTCAGAAAAAGTGCTAGCAATTGATTGCCTCATACTCTATGACAACAGGAGTGCATAGAAAGGTATAAATCAAACCTTAATTATTTTATTTCAATCATTGAAAATTACGAGATCGTTAGAAATGATATCGGAATATTTTAGAATATTTAATTTTTCACTGCATATACCCCTCGATCACGCGAACCTAACAAATCCACCATCAACCTTAACTATTTTCTTCAATCTTTAAATTTCTTTAGCTCCAAACATTATTTGTTTTTATTTTCTTGTCATTTTTTATCATGTTAGGCTATAATTCATTTTTAGTTGAGGGTGATTTCACAGCCCTAGATATGGGTTCTTGTAATTAATATTTTCTTAATGGGTATTTTTTTGCTTTGTTTGGGTGCACAACCAAAATTGAGTTTGAGAATTTTCTAAAACTAGATTAGAAATTTTAGGTCCTTTATTATCATCATCTTGAATTTCTAATCATGTGTAGTAAATTATGATTAATGATGATAGGATATTTTTAATAATTATAATGAAAAATATAATCTAAGTTGAATGACCCGAGGTTATGTAGTTGTTGCTTAAATCAATCTATTAGAAGGTTTCAAGCTGCAACTCAAAATTTTTTTTAGCCCTATTTCTATTCAGAATTCCATTCCGTGACTCAAAAACTTTCTATCCTCTTTTTTTAAGCTTGAGTTGTGGCAAGGAATTTTTGAGCCATGGCTTGAAACCTTCTTTCAATGTTTTGTATTTTTCATCTTTCAACCCTATTTCTTGAAACTTTGTACTCTCTATCTTGCTTTTGTCTTCTCTACTTCTTTTCATTTTTCTTTTGGTGCTAAACTTTTGATCTCAATTTCTTTTTCGACATGACTTATTTTATCTCATTTGGCTTCATTTTGGCTATTTTTGGTTTGTTTTCATCCCTTGGCTCCCAAGTTTGTATCAAATTTAATAACATCATTAAAAATATAAAATTAACAAAAACAAGATAAGGAAAGTATGAAGGAATTGATACATAAATTTGGACACTTCTCATATGCAACTTTTTGGATACGATTAAATCCCCAATACCAATTAATATCTCTTCCTCATGAGGTTGCAACAAATCAATCTCCGCACAAATTTTGGCGACACTCAGTCTTGTGTGATCCCTCATCAGTTCATCAATCTTCAAAATTAACACATAGATATTGAGCTAGGTTTTTTACTAATAATCTATGCCCTTGGCTCAGTTAGAAGATTAATTGATGAAAAGACAGTTGAGGCATAAATTTTATTTTAGTCTAATTAATATTAAATTTCAGTCCAAACAAGTTCACAGGCCCAAGAGTACCAAATTACATTAAAGGCCCTTGAGACTCATGTCCCAATTACATAGTATAAATACCCTTATTTAAAATGAACACAAATAATTTTGCTCAATTCTAGCTTTACATTCAGTTTGGTTCTTTAGGACTTTATTAACTTAAGCAATGGAGGGGTCTTCCAAGAACAACCCTAGAGCCCTCCTAACAATCTGTTCGTGCTGCAAGCAGGAAACTCCATCTCAAAAACTATCTTTCTGGGAGAAAAGAAAGAGTAGCTTGCTGGCAGGGAAGGTGGAGTAGCTTGCTGGTAGGAAGAAGAAGCTGTTTGTAGGCAGGAACTACTCGCAGGAGATCCATTTGAAGAGAAGAGTTCATCTTTGCACGTGGGATATTCATCAACCTCAAGGTAAGGGGTATTTTCCATCATCAACCGTACTTTAACAATATTTATAATTGGACAGATATGTCTATTTTTACCTATATTTAAGTCTTTATGGTGAGTTGCTAGACGCAACTCATAATTGATTTGGTTCTTTAATGCAAGAGGATTAATTTATTAAATTTATTTTTAATTAATTATTTAATTATTCAATTTAACAATAAGAGCTATGAGTCTACTACTATCTTTTGTGTGAACCTAAGGGGTTACAAACTAACTCAGATAAATTCATTTATTTTCTAAAGAATAATACAAGTGTTGGATTAAATTTAGTTAATATGATTCATTAGAGCTAAATTAATTTAAGTATTAAATTAATTTAATCGATTAATTTAATTAATTAATTGATCTAATTGAATTAGATGGTCTAATATGAAACAAATAATAATTAATTGATTGATTAAATCAATTAAATTAAATATAATTAATTAAATTAATTAGGTTTAGATTCATAGGTGTGGACTTTTTGGAAGCCCATTGAATTATAGAATCCAATTCCTAATTGCATTAGGTTTTGACCCTGGTGTGACCACAATATGATTATTATCATTTCCATGTAGATGGAAATTGCAAGGGTATCTAAACCTCACAGGGGTTGGTCACTAGGGTTAATGTACTCACCCTAATTGCCGTCCAAAAAGGAGTCTCTTTTTCCCTGAGGTCAAGTTAGTTTGATTCTTCTATTCACCAAGTTGAGTTACTAATCAAAAGTAAAACTTCTATTACACCTTAGATTAGAATTATTAATTCGAATCCTACTAGCATAGTATATTATCGTTTGTGAGTAGATATTCAAAATATAGATATACTTAGAGTAATAATATTTGGAGTTCAAAGCAAATCACTCAAGGAATTTGAAATTAAGATTGTTACGAGGAGTTTGCATAGAGAAATCAATTTGAGTTGATTCACCACATCTTCATCAATAGGAAGCATTAGAAATATTCTTTATTTAATACTTAATGCCAATGCTATCCTTTTTAATAATGGATATTAAAAACACATAATTAATCAATCATAATGAATTTGAGATACATATTTTTTGCATATTATATGTATATTTTAATTTTTAAATCTGACATTATATGTATCCAACAATCGTGAGCATCCCAAACCTAATTCCTATAAATATGAATTCTCCATTTTCGACTTAGGTGATTTGTTTATCATAAAGATATAAAGGTGAGTTAACTCAAGTGTGTTAAATATAAGGGATAAATGGACAAAATCACTAGTATTTTAGCAAAGTTGTTAAAAAATTTCTGTATTTAAAAAATAGCTAAAAACTCCTGTATTATTTTAAATTCTGCACACTTTCTCTTATTGTTAGTTATCTCTAACACCGTTAGCTTTTTTTCATAAATTGTTCGTTATACCTTTGACATCTCAACCATTGGATTTATCATTCCAAAATACAAAAGGATTACATCCATAACTGAAATCAAAATCAGTGATCCATATTTTTTATTTTTATTTTTATTTTCTCTTCAATTTTTCTTTTGTTTTCTTTTTTTTTCAAATATTATATTTTTTATACTTTACAATATACACACACATAAATATAAGAAGAAGAAGCGGACAGTGAGCAGCGGACATGGGCAGGTGGGTGGTGGGTGGAAAGAGGAGGAGGAGGAGGAGCCACGGTAGGGGGTAGCCGAGGGTGGATAAATGGGTGCGTAGGTGGTTGGTGGAAGAATAAAAGAAAGAAGAATAATGGAAAAAAAATTACAAAAGGAGAAAATAAGAATTAGAGAAGGAAGAAAAATAAAATAATTACAATTAAATTTTTACTCTAAGAAATGGGTTTTGTTTGTAAATAAACATAAGTTATTTTAATAAATTAAAAAATATTTTTTATGAAATTTCTGTAATTTGTTTGGATGTTATGAATTTTACAACTATTATGGATTTTTTCTAATTTTTAATTTTTTTCTCAAAAATTATGTAATTTCTATGACATTTTTATGAAATGTTTAGCTTTTTCTGAAAATTCTATAACTGTGAAAATTTTCTAGAATCTTTGTAATTTTATAATTACATGAATGCTCATGGGAAGAAGAAGATGAAAATACAAAAAAAGAGATAAATAAAAAGTAAAAAAAGAGTAAAAGAAGTAGAAATTTTTATTTTTTATTTTTTTAATATCAAATAATTTTAATTATTTTAATAATTAAAATGTAATATTTTTATGTTTTTTGTAAATGAGTAAACATTTTATGTTAAAAATAAGAGTATTAATTACTGAAGTAAATTAGTGAATTGAAAATACAATATATAGCATGATTTAGTTTTTTATAGATTAAAATTTATTTTTCAAGTATAACGTATATTAACTTCTTAATTTCACATAAGATAAATCATGTTTTTAATTCAATATATAATATGTATATTTGGAAGGGGCATATAAGTCAATTAGTATAAATTTTTTGATCGAAAGATATTAATACTCTTTCATTTTCCCAGTTGAACGCGTGCACAATACATCTATCATCGGAGTAAGAGTTTTTTGTTTTACAGAATTTAAAAACACTTAATATTTTCAAGCTATTTTTGTCGCAAAGAGGGTTTTTAATTATTTCGCTAAAACACTGAATTTTTTTTTGTATTTATTTGTAAAATTAATTTGAGCATCGCTTGACAGCAGAATTAGAAACATAAAAGGTAATAAACATCAACGAATAATCACGTGGCACCTTTGCCAGTCTTTAATTACAATCAGTCTCAGTCTATAGTGTGTGTCATTCAATTCTGCCACCAGTCCCCACCGACTCAACATGATTATTAATGGAATTGATAAAATAAAATAAGCATCCAAAGATTCTATGACCTGCGGCGCCTCATAAACAAAACCACCTTTCCATATTCCCATCCACATCGGTTCCAAGAACAAAACATCTCAGACAAACAAATATTGGACTAGGAATTTGAGCTACCAAGTAGGGCAATAAACAATTCTATATGAAAACAAGTAGTCAAGCACAAAAATCTTTGATTGGCCATATACTAAAATGGAAATCAGCAAGCCTTTGCACCAAAAAAAATGGCTGCTCCCACTGGCTTTCTCCCTCTTAACGTCCTCTTTCCTCATCATATTAACCCTCTTCACGGCTGTCCCATTTCATCAAACAGCCAAAATCAAGCCCCAAGTTCCGATCTTCGCTGAATCAAAGCTACACATAACCCCTGCAAATCCCAGTTCAAGAATCCCAAGATTGGCTTATTTGATCTCAGGTTCAAGTGGGGATTGTGAGAGTTTGAAGAGGACACTGAAAGCTTTGTACCATCCACTGAACCAGTATGTGGTGCATTTGGACCTAGAGTCGAAGGCTGAGGAAAGAATTGAGCTGGTGAACTTTGTGAAGAATGAAGCTTTGTTTGTGGAAGTTGGGAATGTGAGGGTGATGGTGAAGTCTAATTTGGTCACATATAGAGGTCCTACTATGGTTAGCAACACACTTCACGCTGCCGCCATTTTGTTGAAGGAAGGTGGAGAGTGGGATTGGTTCATCAATTTGAGTGCTTCTGATTACCCTTTGGTCACACAAGATGGTATTTCCTTGATGCTGTTAATGTTAATTTTGATTTTGTTCCTTTGATTAATTGGAATGAGGCACTTTCCTCTCGTACCTAATATGGTGTACTTTACATTCATAATCCTCCTCTTTTATGCACTAGATTTTCATTTGTTTTCTTCTGTTGTGGTGACTGGATGACAAGGGGTAAGAATTAAAGCGTAAAAAAAATTGTCATCAATATTAATTTCTGGCTTATTCTTTCTGGTAATTTCTACAGTTACAACTATTCTTATGGTTCTGAGTGCATCATTTCCACCAACTTGATTTAGTGGGTTAGCCACAGTAATTCCCTTGTTGATGCAAATGCTCCTGACTAATGGTTCAGATGTTTTCTTTTTTCCACAGAAATGCTCCATGCTTTATCAACCATTCCAAGGGACCTAAACTTTGTTGAGCATACCAGTGAAATTGGTTGGAAGGAGTAAGAATTATTTTCTTTTCTCATGTCGGTTGTAAAATTAATAACCTCTACATATGTTCATATGAAAGGGGATCTTCCAGTTTTGCTCATCAAAAACTATTATTTTTGTTTTCTAGATCCCAGAGAGCCAAGCCTGTTATAATTGATCCAGGCCTTTATAGCTTGCAAAAATCTGATCTCTTTTGGATCTCTGAGAAACGGAAAGTGCCTACTGCATTCAAGCTTTTTACAGGTTAGGACCATTCATATTTTACTGGAAATATGTCTTTATTTCTTCGTAATACATTCAAAGATGCTGGATTACTTGTTGACAAGCTTTTTTAGAATTCTGATAAGGAATAGACAGATGCTAGCTTGAAGTATTTTAATTATAGTTAGTTGACTGCTTAAAATTGTCTTTGTTTGTTTAAAAGTATATACATCCATGGCACAAAAATGTAACCAATTGTTTGTCTTAGCTGCCTTAAGAGTGGAGATGATATCTGGACAACCTTGCAGTTGAAACTCTGAAAATTTGATATATGCTTTTCTGTCACATTATTCACAATCCTATGGTATTCAAATCTACAAGCTCCATATTGCCATAGATTTCTCCGAGGATGCTTTTGCCCTGATTTCCTTCTCAGAAATGCTTACCTCCTACTCTTAGGACTTATGTTCTCTACAACATTCTTAAAAATAGATAATTAATTACTTACTGGTGTTGGCTGATGTCTACATAACAAATGGACTATATATATAAACGTATAATGAGCTTCCATTCTATCTGCAATTAATATTCTACCATGGAATGTCGATTTCCCACTTCTATGGCATTGACTTAAGTATGTGGTTAGCATTTTACTGCTAGACAAGATATTAATGGTCTTACAGTCAACTGTTTTGGCCCAGCGTATTTATTATTCTGATTTTGAATGTTATTCAACAGTAAGTGCCTGTATGTTTGAAACCTTCACAGGTTTGAAATCGTCTCGTCAATTACCTTGGAAAACAACTTCTTTTTCCTGAGTTCTGAAGGATAATTGGCAATTTGTATCCTCAAAATACGGCCATTTGCACTTTGCATCCTTAAATAGAAAGTTTTGATTTTTTTATCCCTCCAAATAACATGAATTTGGCAACTTGCACCCTCAAGTATTTTCCGGCAGAAAAACCTGCCGGAAAATCGAATTCAATGGATTTGTAGGGCAAACCTGTCTGTTCCAATTGTCCCGCATGCAAGGTGAAATAAAAGCCTTCCCCTTTAATTCTATTGCTATTTTCACCTGTTTTCTGCCAATTTTCTCAGAGAAAAACCCTGCTCTTCATGCTTAAGTAAAGTTTCTCATTCTCCCATCATCTTTCAACTATAATTTGACTTGCTAACATTACTTTTTTTTCTCTCAAATTGGAAAAATCAAGCATTTGATGCCTGTGAACCCTCCATCTTATCTTATGTGCTATTATCCTCTGTTTTCATCTTATTCTCATTTTGAAATTTATCTACCTTTTCTCTTTAGTTTTTCCTGCTTTTGGGGAGATAAATCTTAAATCCAAAAATCATTTGTTAGAGTAAAAAACACACAGTAACATGTGTTCAAGGAATCTATATCAAAAACTTTGAGAGAAATCCATCCAAGAAGGCTTAATGTATTTCTGAATTTAAGATCTTTTTATTTTTTTAATCCATGTGATAGCAATTTCTCAATTTAATTTTGTCTCTCCCCCTTAGATTTCTTATAAGTTCCTTCTCAGTGTCATTATTCGTGTGTTGTGACTTTGGTCTATGGCAATGAATTTATCCTCAGTAACAGTAAAACCTATTGGTTCCCAGTGAAACCTAACCACAGGAGAGAACATTGGACAGAATTATAAAGGATGAAGAAAGGGAATTCATTTTGGGTCAAGCCTTAATTCATGAAATCAATTCTGCAGAAGTTCTAGTGTTCTTTTTTTACTGCTTTAATCAAAGATTTTACTCCTAATTCTCACTCGAGGATCATGCATGTTTTATTCGGAACATACAGATTTGCCTTGAACTTGATTTTTATGCCCGAAATCACTAAAGGGTGTGAGCTGCCACATACATGTTTGGAGGGTGCAAAGATGCAAAAATTTTAATTTAAGGGTGCAAAGTGCAAATTGGGTGTGTTGGAAGTCACAAAATGCCAATTACCTATTTTTCAATTATTATATTATTCAATTTTTTTTCAGTTTTTATTATTGTATAGAATACTCAAAATACTCCTTCTAATTCTCGAGTCATTATTTTACCATAGTTCTATTGCGGGGGTGAAAGCAAAGAAGTACTTCAAAGGAAATTAAATATTTTTGTTAACATCAAATCTTGTCTGCCCTTCTGCCTCTTTAGGGGTTTTACACTCTGTGATATGAGTATTTGTTCTTAGTGATTTGACTGTATATGCCTATGCAGGCTGCATCATCAAATTCAACAGAAAATGGTAGAACATTGCTTGAAAAGCTGAAGATTTGTTGCAATTTTACGCAGCTCTTACCTCAATCCAGAGCATGAACAAGAAACTATTATCTAAAGAGAAAAAACAACATCTTGAAGAGAGTTCAAGCTAATGCTTAAAAACAAAAAGATAAACTAGTTAATGGAAAACAAAGAATAAGTAACATGTAAGTTTTGAAGATGATGCTAACTCTGAAAAAATTAACTAAATTTTTGATGAACTGAAATGAGATTTTGACCTCAAAATCCCCTCAATTGATCACAATAGTCCATCTGATTCATTATGATTTCTGTTTTTGCTGATTCTAGTTAGCATCAGTTTCTAGTGGTCTGCCTGACAGTTGTCTCGCTGCATTTTCCGCTCAGGCTCTGCTTGGATGATGCTTTCTCGTTCCTTTATAGAGTTCTCTTTATGGGGTTGGGATAACCTCCCTAGGATTGTTCTGATGTATTATGCAAACTTTCTTTCATCACCTGAAGGGTACTTCCACACAGTCATTTGCAATGCTGAAGAGTTTCGAAACACTACTGTGAACCATGACCTCCATTTCATATCATGGGACAACCCTCCCAAGCAGCACCCACATTTCTTGACAGTAAATGATTATCAGAGAATGGTGGACAGTAATGCTCCATTTGCCAGGAAATTTGGAAGAAATGAAGTCATTTTAGATAAGATTGACTCTGAGCTCTTAGGCCGTAAAACGGATGGTTTTGTGCCAGGCAGTTGGTTTAATGGCCAGGAGACAAATGGAACTATTGGAACTCACATTCTTGCAAATATAACTGAGCTTAGACCTGGTCCTGGTGCTGAAAGGCTTAAAACCCTGATTGAGGGGTTGATATCTGATAAAGAGTTCCATGCCAAACATTGCATTTAGCACATAGCAACGCAAGTGCAAAAGCATCAAATCTCTGCTGAACAAATGTTGGTAATTGGTGCTACCCTGATGAAGTGCTATGCCGGCTTTACAACTAAACTGCAGGAAGTCAACTGAAAGTCTCTTTGGATTCTCTTTGAGCATCTTACACGAATTTTAGGCAGAAAATGCCAATTGGAATCTGCTTGTTCTTTCCCACAGCATGCTATTTCTGTGAGAAAACTTCTACTCTAGGCATATATATACGACAGTGATTACAAAACTTCAAGTTCATAATGAGATACAACTTTTGGGATCACTGGCATAGATTTGCATACATCATTCTCACTTGGTGCCTCAAAAGGCTGTGTGAAGCTGAACTTTGAAATATAAGCGTGCAAGTATTTGGGATCGATTATGATTTTTCATTCAAGAAAACTGAACTTCATTCGGCTGTTGGAAATTGAACATAAATTATGTTTATAAATTTTATTTTCGAAAAACTTAATCACCAAACAGGATTGCATGTTAAATTTAAATAATTAAGAAATTAAATACTAAATTGGAAGCAAACTTGAATTTGTTGGAATCTAGGTATTCCTTAGATTTCAATCTTGAATAAATCTAGAGGTTTGGTCTTCCAACTCCAAACAAATTTTGTTGTACTTTTAGTTTTATCGTTGATGGGATATGGAAAACAACAGTAAATATATGTTTAAACTGGGTACCAATAATTAATACAATTTGGTATTTTATTTTATTAGAATCCATCATAATAAACAAAATAAGGTATTATGGTAGAGTCTCTGTACATTAAAACCTAATACCATAAAGATGTGTTCTAAATCTAATATTTTATTTAATCACTTTCAAAATAGGCTTTAACAACAAAAAATATACAATTTATAATATGCTGGTCCATTAAAGAAATCCCAACAAAATCTCCCACTTAGGCCATGTCATCGAGGAAT